>OZ024920.1:1360356-1563018 GCA_964017225.1 Netelia inedita | reverse complement strand
TCTTTCTCTCTCTCTCTCTCTGTCCCCCCTCTTACTCTCTCTCATTATGTACCTCTCTATACAAAATCCTAACAGTCCGAGTTTCTCATTTCGTCGGCTCTCTTTCTGTCGTCTCCGCCTTCGAATGATTTAACGAAATCGATAAACAACAAAGCTCGTAATTATTGGGAAATCTCTTCCGTATTCAAAAAAGAAACAAAATCAACTCCGAACCGCAAGGAATCCAAGGAATGAGAAAAAATAATAAATAAAATACTCGATCCCGCTCGTTTTTCTCATTAGCATAGAGATCGAATCGAAAAACACCGTATTGGAATTCGGAGTTGTCCCACGTGGCAATTTCAAATCTGTTATGCGTATAAACAAACAAAAATTAATGTGACAATTTATTTAAAATATTGTTAATTATTTCGTAGGTCGATAAAAATACCCAAATTGAGAATTCAACAAAAATTCTGGATCAAGCTGAAGTCGACAATAATACATTCGATAAATATGCACACACACACACTATATTTTATTTATAAATATGGCATGTGCACAAGAAGAAGAAGAAGGCGCCGCCGGAAATCCATAAATTAGAATCAACCAGGACGCTCGAGTGGTCTAATCGCGAAAAATACGAGCGAGTTTCGCCAGTTCGGTGAGAGTTCGTAGGAGGAGGAGGAGGTGGTGTTGGGCGAGAGGGCAGGGGGCAGGGGGGGGGGAGAGATTGTCACTGCAAGCTCTCACGAGCTCGAGAGCATTCCGGGCGCGCACGGTCTCCAGACCGGGTGGGAATATATTTAATCCGACGCGTCATGGATTAGGGTAGAAAGCGAGAATGAGAAAAGAGGAACAGGCTCCTCGCGCGGAGTACGCGTCGTGTTAATAAATTCGGTTGAAAAGTTTAAGGAAAATAAAGACGAGTATAATATAAGGGGCCATCAGTGGCGGTCCATTGTGCTGGAAGGAGGCCCAAAGATTCGGACGGTAGCGTGCGCGCGCGCGCGCGCGTGAATAAATAAAAGTGAACGAAAAAAGGAAGAGATAAAGAATGTTTTTTTTCTTCTTTTTTCTTCAAATTCATATTTCGGCCCTCTCGCACCAATGATCATCGCGACCCTCTAGCGTATCCTCTTTGCGATCGTGACACGATCTCTCTCTTTCTCTCTCGTCGGATCTCGAGGAGGAATAATCGATAGTGACGTGTCTCGGCTCGAACATTTTATACACGAAGATAGACACTTAGTTGAAGAACGGAGAGGGATGAAGGGGCTAAGGGGTGTTCGAGGGCGAGGCGAGTACGTCGTACCGATCATTAAATTAAACCTAATGCAGGTAAATCAAGGGTGGATAGACCGAGGAGAAACGCGAGCACACGCTCTTGTCTCGTAAGAGAGAAGATCGCGAGTCATCCGCATCCCCTCGAAGCATTCGGTAAAGCCTGCGTGCACATCGATTAGGGATAAATATATGCGAGGTATCTATAAAACGTGCAAGCGTTTATGTAGCATATGCGCGCGCCTCTCGTGTGTAACTCGAACGAGAGAAGAATCGAAGGTTCTCTTCCTTAGCAAAAGAGTGATGTCCCGGGGCCACCACACGTGTGCACGAGCTCACGCATACCACGCGCCCGTACGACGATAACATAAAATTACGAGAGTTTTAAAGCGGCGCTGAAAACGCTCGGTCGCGTACCTCGCGAACGGAGCAAAGGAGGCTACACGATGATGTTTGAGACTCACGGGCACGCGTGCAACATCCCGAGACGGGCACATAGAGCGAGAGCAAAAGATCCGCTCTATATATACATATATTCGTCTATACTGGTGGGCGTTTCGAGAGAAACTCCGTGTAGAGGTCTCGTGCGCGCGACATAGAAGAGAGATCGAAAGAAGAGAGAGACGAGGAGGTAGGGGCAGGGGGGGGGGATAAGGGAGGAGGAAGAAAATAAAAAGCGAATGAAAGGAGAGGAGAATGAGAATACCGATACGATTTATATATGTCTCGACAATACGGCTTTGTCTCGCCAAATTATCATACATGACCTCTTCTCCCTCTTCTCTTCAACCCCCATCCCCTCCTCATCACCCCTTTCTGCATCCGATGCATAATTTTTTAATACGGGCTATAAGTTATATAGAGAACTCGAGGATTATCATATCGCGACATATGCTACGTATAAAATTGCATCTGGCACGAAAAGATAAAGAGCACGGGCGCCGATAATTAATAATGTGATTAAAGATTTTTCTTTTTTATGAATTTCTAATCAACGATGTTAAAATTATACGTTTTGGTAATTTTATAAGATGGAAAGAATAGGAAAAAAAACTATCCCTGACATAGAAAAGAGAACGAGTCGATGAGAAATAATGATTGTCATCTCGTTGAATACGAGAGAATCGCGTCAACGCTTGATCACACAAAATCGTCGAGTAATATATATTTAAATGGGCGATTGTATTTCTCAATCGACGGCAGCCCCCGCGAAGATCGAGTGTCCGAAGTATCGGAACTCGACGAGTCTGCCTATAACCGAGATGTTTCTCTCGGCTGTGAGAGACGAGGAACGAGAGACGGAGTCCTCGCGGTCCGCGAGACTCGAGCATTGACAGGATAATTACACTCGCGTAGGCCGAGAGCCCGCGGTCTATCGCGTCACTTGTTCGAAAGAAGGAGGGAAAGAGAGAGAGAGAGAGAGAGAGAGAGAGAGAGAGAGAGAGAGAGAGAGAGAGAGAGAGAGAGAGAGAGAGAGAGAGAGAGAGAGTAAAATGCGACTACAGAAAATCTATTCGTACATACGTCTATTCCATTTGTCGGGTGTCTCTCGTTTTCTGTCAAAGTGAATATAGGATCGCTTTCGCGGCACGGCTTTTCGATACAGCGGTGAACAAATCGACTCGACCGTACGATATACACGCTCTCTCGCGGCGGCCACCCACAAAGATTCAAGATCGATGCTGTTTTGCCTCCTTTTTCTCCTTTTCGATATCACTCACTATCTCTCTCTCATTCTAGACGCGTCTTATACGCATAATCGCGTAGAACGCACGCACGCTCGCTCAAATCTCCGCGAGGAATACGCGCGCGTGCGCAGACGCGAATGGGCGTGCGGGCGTTCGTTTTGTATTTGCATAATGCGAGGAGAGTCGTTCGTCGCGGCTTGACCCCCTTTGAAGAACCATTATCCTATATACGTGAAATAAATATATACGCGTATAGATTGAGAATACTTTAGAGAAGGAGAGAGAGAGAGAGAGAGAGAGAGAGAGAGGGACGCAAGATATTTCCGACGTTGGAAGGAGGATTCCCTTAAGTGTGTAACGATAATGCGACCGGTGTGCGAATACTGCAAGGCGCGTCTGAACGTTTCTTACTTTCGTAAGGGCGTATGTACACGCTTACGGGAATATGAAAATTTACCTAAACAATCCTGTAATAAGGCAAACTCCTCCGACTCCTGACGATAATTTTCATTCCCCTCGGGCGTAAATAACGAATCGATTCACGGTAGCGCGGACAGAAATGTGCGTTAGAAAGCAAGCGCGATATCGCAAGGCATAATTGAAATATTACGAGGGTGAAGGGGCGGAGGGGAGGGGAGGAGGGAGATAAAAACGTGGGACGAAAATGATACTTCCCAGCCTCCGTTTTATTGTGACTAGGAGAGATTCTGTGTGCCAAGCGTCCACTCGAACGAACGCGTTACGTATTCCATAAGTGTTTTGATTCGAGAGTAGAATGTAGATTTTTGTCTCTCTAACACGACGTACGATCAAATTTTACGAAACAATAATGATTAATATTATTATGAATTTATTCATTCATTCATACGATAAAATTAATGAATTTAACTATCGATTGTGTAGATTCGATCGATTTTAATGATTATTACGTATCGATAATTTTGTATTTATTATTAATCATAAATCTCTCTTTGCCCATGCGTCGACAAACGAGCAACGAATGGATCTTGATAACACGGTCAAGACTAGATCAAGCGTGTTGTTCAACGTTTCTCCTAAAGCTAATAATCGGCATCGTGGCGAGTGTCGATCGAGCTCTATTCTCGCGTACGGAGTTAACCATAGAGACACGCGTATAATAATCCAACCCTGTATATATACACACACGCGTACCTATACGCGCCAACTTTGGTCCCCGGGGCATGCGCGGAGCTGAGGCGATAAATCGAACGGCCGGACGTTCGAATGGCAACGAGAGGAGAGGAATCGGATACCGTACACACTCTCGTTCGATCGATACCCCGGCAAAACTGGATACCTATACAAGGTACGCGCACTGTGTACACCGCCCTCGAACGAGTTACACATGTTAAAAGCACGTGGTCCTGGCTCGCCCGCCACGAGTCTCCTTACATAGCTGGCTGAACTCGAAACGAGACGAAAAAAAGAAAAGAATTCAAAGAAAACAACGAAAAAAAAAAAAAAAAAAAAAAAACATAGCCAGGACCTCTTTGGTTTGCGCGATTGGCGCGTGTGTTATACGCACTCGAACTCACGCGGCCTATTTTATGCGCATTACACCGGGCGTACGAAAAATACGAGACCGTGAAGGAGCATAAATTCGTGGATCGACGATGCTAGCCCCCGGTGTGGTCCCTCGGCTACGAGATTCAACGATCCGTGTACCTCTCGCATGTCATCCCTTGTCGCTCGCGCTGATTATACACGAGATTGAACAAAAGTGCATTATACACACACGCGTGCACGCGCAATTTTGCTCGATCGTCATTTCTCTGGGGAGTATCAAACACACGTGTGTGTGTTTGTGTTTGTGCATGGACAACACCGATTCCCAAACGTGTAACCAACGATCCTCTTACATCCTCTCGATACGAAAAAAACCCCTTCCCTCTATAAATACATATAAATATTCTCATAAATCGTGTCATAGTGGGTGCGTTACAACGCTTTTGCACGGGACCAAAGGAGCAACAGGGTCTCTCGATATTACAGGGTTGTAAGTCATATCGTTCGGATTCTCTCTCTCTCTCTCTCTCGCTCTCTCTTGATATTTCTTTTGTGGTCTGTGTACGAACGGGACAGGAGGAAGAATATATTTATATATCGTTATCGGGGGAGAGAGAGATATCGAGGCTGCTCGAGGGCGAAATAAGCGAATCGATCATCCCTGCTGCTGTTGCTGATGGTTCTCGTGCTTCTTCAAACCACCCCACCCCTTTTTCTCTTCCGCCCCTCTTTCTTTGTTCCCATTTTTTAAATTCGTAACAATGGAATTACCGAGTTTTCTATTTTCTTCAATTTTCGAAAGCGTCGAACGACTTACGAACTGTTTAAAAAAAAAATTCTGTTTTTTCTTTCCCCTCCCACTTCATCGTATACGGTAATATCGCCGAGCTGATAGCGATCAGCTTGTTAAAGTTTTGTTGCGAGGAGAGGAGCGTCGAGGAGATTACTTCTGACTCTTCTTATTTTTCCATTCTTGTTTCCTCTACCAACGATGAGTGGAGAGACCGAAATGTAATATACTCGGACGGGTTACAACGAGTCTGGGTGCGCTTGGTAATTGTACGAGAGGAGGCTTCTCTTTCTTCTGGGAGCTGAAATCTCGAGTGTTCAAAGAGAGCGAGAGCTGAAAGAAGAGCTCTAGCCAAATGGAGACTGAGAGAATGAGATATATAGAGAGAGGGGCTGGAAGGGGGTGGGGGGTGAGGAGGCTAAGGGGGTCAAGCGAAAGAGCCCGACATAAAACAGTGAGAGAGGTCACGGGTCTGACGTTTCGGACGTGTGATCGGAAGATACCGCGAGGTGGGTCCTATAGGGCCTCCTATCTCTTACCTCCCCTTTCTCTTCTCTCGACTGCTCTTCTTTCTTCTAACCCTTGTTTCTCGACCGAGAAGAAGAAGACCAGATATATCCACGGTGCGCACAACTCACTGTAAGCATTCGACTGGAGCGAAAGATATACTCATGAGAAACACGCTCGGAAGAGATATTTCACAAGAGAGAGAGAGAGAGAGAGAGAGAGAGAGAGAGAGGTGATTCTAGCTTCTCTTTGAAGAAGGAGAATTCCGGGAGAGAGAGAGAAAATATTCAGGTCCACTCGCAACTGAGACATTGGCTCACGGAAGAATGAAAAACGTGACCGTACGTTGAGTGAGTCCCCGCAGCAAGAAACTCGTGCGAGAGACGGTAAAGTCAGGGAACATCGCGAAAGAGAGGAGGTCCGGAGGCAGATGAACAGGATGAGAGGGCGAGAGAGAGAGAGAGAGAATTTCGTCTTTCTCCATCTCTGGAAACGTTAGATATAAGAGATAGGCGCGAAAGCATGACTATAAAAGGATTCCGCCATTACATCATGCTCCTCGACTTCCTCCTTTTTCTTCTTCATCCCGCAGTCTCCTTTCTTCTCTCGCGAATCTTTCTCTTCCTCTCTCGGTTAGCTTGAACTTCACGCTCGGCGCAAAGCGGGAGACGATAGAAGTTGAGAGACAGAGAGAGAGAGAGAGAGAGAAAGCCACCGGGTCGAGCAAAGAAAGACCGAGAGGTAACTCGAGGTTATGCGTATATTTTATACACAAAGATGTATATACGGAATATATATTGCCCGACGTCGTATACTTTCGCGTCTAAATGCGCCGTGGGCACCGCCGCGAACCAGGACATAGGACGTCGCGTTTTCTTTCACGTGTCTCGTGTAGCATTAAATCCTGGCGAACCGGGTGGAAGAGATCGTCGCGACGCGACCAAGGAGATAACGACGGGAAAGGCGGTGGAACGGAAGGCTTCGCGTGTGCCTATTCCGATGTGTATTGAACCAGAAAAAGAAAACAATTTTAAAAAAACGATCGAGAAAGAAAATTGTATATTTTGCTTCAATTTAAATGAATTTTTTTCAATTTTAGATCAACTTTCAACGAGATATTTTTCGAGGATCGATTTTCGAATCGAAGAAATCGATTTGTTGCCAGTTCGATACTTGAATATAAAGGTAAAGGTCTTTGAGGTCCTCCGGGTGAATTATACGATTTTTCACGATGGTCCTTGAACAAGCAGAAGCTTTTAGCACGACGACGATGGGGATAAGATGATGGTGGTTGAGATGTGGAGAAACCCGCGGGGAAAATATATATACAACGCGTCCTGCTGACTTTCAGGTATATCTCACGATATCTTCGAGATCTGATCTCCCAGCAGGTATAGAAAGAGAGAGCGAGAGAGAGGGGGGGGGGAGAGCTGGCGAAAGGGAGAAGTGTGTATATATTTTGTTTAGGAGGTAGGAGAGAAAGAGGATACACCGACAACCGAGCCAGAGGAGGTGGCGAAAATTTCAACCCTCATCCTGGCGCCTAAAGATATATTGACCGGCGCTTCTCCATTCACCTTTTCCTCCCTCTCTCTCTCTCCCTCTTTCTTCTTAAATATCCACGTCCCGGGTAGAAATTGTAGTACGGCTCCGCTTCGGGCGCTGTCCGGCTGCCTGACTGCCGTATTACGGTCCTCGCACGGCAGACGGACAGCGCCCCGTTAGAAAGTGTTAACGCTTAATCGGATACGGTCTTGATCAGGCTGCCTGATCAGGGCGCTAATGATTGCCTTACGGATGCCATAATAGTGCCCTACTAGAATTTCTTTCCGGGGTAACATAACCTAAATCTGTACACAATCTATAAAAACTTGTCAAAAGATACATTTTCGTCATCGCGTGATACGGGTGATACGATGCAATGATTTCCCGTAAAAATTAAAATATATAATGGTCTCCATTGATTTTGCAAAGTGTATGAGTGTGGAACATACGACTTAAAGCGATGGAAAAAACGATCATTTCGAAATCGTAAACAAATTTCCAATACCTATTAAAAAATAATAAGATAGCTCTATTGAAAAGTGCTAAAAAATCGACAAATTACGATTAACATTCATGTTATTATTCATGATGTTTCGGTCTTATGCTTATGAAAAAACAATTTCCTCTCGTCTACTTATCCTTACTCTCGCGCCTTTCCACTTGTGAGAACCGGCGTCCATCTGTGTGGCAATGTGTGAACTAATATAGCAGGCCGCTGTGAAAGGCAAGCGTGAGTACGGCCGTCTTACGGCAGGCCTTTGCAGGACCTTCTCAGGCTTGCCGTGTTATGGCAAGCCGTAGCGCTACCTGATCACGGCCGAGTAGGAAATAAGGCAAACCTTAGGCAATTTCTACCCGGGGTAGCTTCCTCCAACCCATCGAAGCTAAAATAACAAAATCATCATCTATATTTTTTGTCCGAATCTCAAAGTTTCGATAAATTAAATTCCCTACGATCTAAAGACTATAATCTTTTATTAATTAAGTATAATCGCATTTAATGAAAATAAATTTTTCGTTTTAATTATCCGAGTAGCAAGTCTCGAAAGAAATATTAATTTCAATAAAATACGTTGGTAACGCGGCGTTTATCGACGCCAATGTTTATTACGGTACATTAAGCGCTCGATGGCGGTCGTGTCGAATCTTTACCGGCGTTGTAACGGACAGAGAGAGAGAGAGAGAGAGAGAGAGAGAGAGAGAGAGAGGGAGGGACATTGGGGGGAATCGAGGAACGATTTACGATCTCGTGTCTGAAAATTATCAGGCCTACTCGTGTTGCGCGTCGGTCCAGAAAATGTGATACGCGTACGAGAGAACTCACGCTGCGGTTTGGCCATTGCCGCGGAGAGATCGTGATGTACGTCTCTATTAAACGGGAATAGCAGCGAGGAGCCTTTGGCTCTTTGGATCGAGGGAAACGGCGCGTGATACGCTCGGCACTCGTTCGTAAGGACGATCGAGCGATCCCCTATATATACAACGTTTATGCACCATCCTCGATGCCCGCAGCGGCGTTCAACTGCCTCGCGACACGCGCGTATTCCTTCACGCTCGTTGAACAGGAATTTCTGTCAATTATATTATATTCTCTCTCTGTACATACACCTTACCGGTATCAGCTACGAGATATGAAAACGTTTTACCCGGGAGCTACGAACGGATAAGAGAGAGAGTTTAAAGTCCGGAAAATTACTCGGAATGATTCTCTCAAATTTGCGATTACAATCTCTCCCTCACGTATATACCATGAAATATTCCGATCTTATCGAGATTTATAAATAATTATCTCCGAAAAATTATTATGATAATCAAATGTTTTTTAAATAATTGCTTTCTTTTCTCTTTCGATGAAAATATTTTTTCGAAAGAAACGATTATTTTTCAAAAATTACTGTTTTAATTTCATTTTAATTATTTCCATCTATCGATTGAATTATATATCGAGACATTTGTCGGGTATTACAAAAAAAACATTTGTAAACGTTGAAATTTTGTAAAATCGCAAATGTAATAATGGATGACGTCAATGTATAAATTCCCGAATATCGAAGCTGTTTTACACGCGAAGCGTACGATCGTTCGGTTCTTCGGGGATCATCTCGCTCGTATGTGGAAGCTCGGCTCGCGGGAATATAACGATAACCGATCGCTCGGCAAACTGCCCATGACGCGGTAACTGTCCGTGGGCGCTGGATTCTCGCGCGTATATATACGTCGGAAAAGAAAAACGCAAAAAAAGAAGAGAATTCTAAATTTATATCTTGCACACTATGTAGAACTCGCGACGTCCCCCTCGATAAACTTAATTCCATTAATTTTCGCGACTCTCCGCTGCGTGCGCGCGCACCGAGCGAGAAAAATCCGCGCGCGTTCAGCCGTTACATTTGCATAAATGATGGAAGCTTTGTTAGCGTGAAAAGTCACGGTCGTCGTCTTTTCACCACGAGCTTCGTACGCCGAACGTTCGTATTATGGGATAATTGAGCGTCGTTTCAAGTGGACGCGTCAAAAAATAAACAAAAAAAAGCAAAAAATTGTGATAAAAAAAAGCTTCGAAGACGACAAAGATTTCTTTCGCACCTGGAAGAGGAAGCAGGACGCTCGCATCTTCTTTGAACGGTACAGGCGCATCTTCTCGCTCGGCACTCTATGCTGGTGACAAAAGTTTGACTTAATGTATTCAAAGTGCGCGTTGGACGCAAGGGGAACGAAGAAAAGTCCATGTTACATGAGAAACTCTCGCGAATCACCACAATTACACCGAATGGTGTACGGCGCTCGTTTTGCCTCGTACTTGCTCGGACTTTCCGATAAAAGAGTACAAAAAAAAAGAAAAAGAAAGAAAAACGAACGAAGAAGAAAAAATAAATAAAAAGCTTGATAAAAGATCTTGCGTGGCTCCTCGGCGTAATAACTGTAATCATCGCGCTTTTATTATAAATATTAACCGTTTATTACTCTCGCCGGTATCCTGAAGTCACGTTCCTAGCACACGGCCGAGTGTGCTCTCGAGACATTCTGCGACCCATTTGCGCCGGTAAAACGCTCTAAATCGAATTAAATTTAATTCGTCATAATCGACATTGACAGAGCCGATTATTTTCACATCGACACTCTGGGGATGAGAAGCCTGCGGTGTTCGAACCTTCCTCGAACAAAAATTAACTTCGCATCCGTCGTATTTCAATCAACTTCGATGACATTTTGGGTCCAAATTTAAGAGAAAAAACTTCTTTTTTGTGTACGTTTGAACTAAAAAAGAATTATTTTCTCTCTCTTCCTCCTTATTATTCTTTTTTTCTTACGAAGTAGAATAAATTGTGGATTAGAGAACCGGTTTTTATGAGTGTCGAAAGTATTTTGCGATAAGAGCGTCGAATATGTCGCTTTTTTATGTATATAACCGCGGCGAGAGGAGCAAGGACGCGGATGTCCAGATCGAGCGAAATTCCTCGAATACCTGTGTAGGTACTCGATTGCGAATGAATGGTAGACGGAGGAGGGTGGAGGGGTGGAGGGGGGGGGGGGGGGGGGAATTTCTCGATATCCCGCGCACCGTTGCTCAAAGACAAGTTGAAGAATTATCGGACGCCTTAAAAGGGTTTCAATTATTGGAATTCTGCAGCGTCGACGCGTCTACGCGTTGAGCAAGAAAATCTAACGAATGAAAAAAAACAACATACCTACACACACTGAAAAATAGGGATAATAAAAAAATTATTAAAAAAATAAAAATACGATTAAAAATTCTAAATAATTTCGTCGTTTCCAAAAAAAACAATAAATACAAAGTGAATTGCCTCCAAGGGTTGAAATCGATGTCGAATTCACCATCGGATAGCGATCGTACGACGAGAATCCGTTCAACGGGTGCGTATCGCGTTGTTTCTCCGGCACTTTGAAACGTATTTTAACCGCGCTTTGTGTCTCTCCCCGGAGGTTGTTTTTTCGAGAGAGAGAGAGAGGCAGAGAGAGAGAGAGAGAGCGAACCGGAGGCGAAGGGTATCCTTTTATTTAACGTTAGCCCTTCTCCCCCTCCCCACCCCTCTGCCCCTCTGCCGTTCTCGTTTCTCACCCTTTGTTTTCTCTTCCGTTTCTTCGCTCCACGATTCTTTCTCCGTTTCTCTCCACCTCGTCGTCGTCCTCGTCCTCGTCGTCGTCGTCTTCGTCGTCGTCGTCGTCGTCGTCGTCTTCGTCGTCTATAGCGCGCCACATCTCGCCACGATGCTCGTTATACTTCTTTTAAGCCGTCTCTCTCGCGTCTTTCTCTCTGACCACTGGTTATTTTAATTGGATCTTCGCCGAATCCCTTTTTTCGTCCAAGCCGCGCGCGGGTTTTCTGTGCCCTTCCATACCTACCCTGAGGTCCATACAAACATGCAGACACACAGAGACACACATACACATACATACACATATATATTGTCTACACTCTCGTCGTTTGCTCTCTTCGTCCTCACGATATGCCCATTGCTTTTTGCGCTTCTGGTACGCACGAGAGGCCTTGGGATACCTCCTTCAGCTTTTCTCTCATTCCCTTTTCTCGTTTCCTATACGTATTTGGAATTCAATCGTCTTCTTCGCATCGAAACAAACCCCAGACCGCGCACTCCACAGAAGAGCATTGAAAACGATCTCGAGTTAAGCTTCGTGAACAAAAAAAAACATACATACACACACACACACACAGGGAAATAAAAAAAGAAACAAAAGAACGCATCTATCAATAATTCCATACGAAACGAATCGAATAATAAATTTGTATACGTCAAGGGGATAATTGTCCGTTATTCGAATCGGGCAATGAAAACAAAAGGAATTAATTTACGATCCAATTTATCTGGGGATGAAAAATATGACAAATTGTCAAAGTTTAATAATTCGACAACTTTTTTTGTTTTGTGTTCTCAGGACGTTCGCGAACGAAGAACCAGGAAGACTCGAACAGCCGATCTAAACCGTTTAATTCCATCGTAACACACAGGCCAATTAACATTTTACCGATGCTGCACTTGTCGATTCGTTCGTACGGAAGGAATTTTCCGGGTCGTTTGAATCTTCGAACGAAAGAAGAAAAAAATAACCGACACAATGGGAGAAATACACAAGAGATTAAAAGTATTGGAAGCCTTTTGCGAGAAAGAGATTTGCAAAATATTTCTCGTCGACCTGACCCGTGGGGTTTCTCGACGACCGGAAGAATAGGAGGTTGGGGATGAGGGACCCTTTTTTACTATTGCGCACGGTCGATGCGCATGGTAGCCCATGGGACAGGGGTAGAGGGAGGGGTGGGGTAGGGGGAGACTTGCCCCGCTTCTGCGCTCGAGGCTCGCGCGCTGTTTTCTTCTTCGTTCTTTAACCGCCGCTAATAAATGCTAACGCGCCACCTTTAAAGAGGATGAAGACACGAAGAACACCGCGCCATCCGCTCTTGGGGTTTCGCTCTGTTGCGGTACGATCGCCGCGCGCGGCTCACGGCGTTACTTCTTCGCACCACGGGAGGGCAACCCGATGAGCACGAGAGACGAGAGGCCGCGCTTGGTTTTGTGGGATCTTAATTCAAGAACGAGGCGAACAACGTCTTTCTATCGTCCTTTCTCTCTTCATCGTCGGTAGTCCCTAGATTCGTGTAACTATGGGATTAACATGATCCTCAAGGGAGGGCTGAATCGAGAGACGGCGATGAAAGGACGATCGAGGCAATATAAAAATAAAAATAAACTTTTTTTATTTTTTTTTAGAAATTTACACAAATCGAAAGAAAACTAATTAAACGATCAATTAACGAATTTATTAATTAAATCAATTAAGTATACAGATTTAATATAAAATTTAAGTTCGAATAATAAAGAAAATTAATTTTCCTCTATTCACGATTTTACCAAGCTTGACTCGAGAAGAAACATATTCGTTTAACATTCGTTCCGGTCGAGTCTCGAGGCTTTGTACCAACTTCACGAAATCTCCGTGCATCCTGTCCTTTCGGTAATGGTACACAAAAGAAACGGTGTGTTAAATATAAGTAGGTATATTTTCCACGATAAGACTACGCGGCTCGTCCTGTGTGTACGCTCTCTTATTCATCATGGTGTTTTGTGTAGAGCGATTCAATTGTCAAGAGGGGTATAGTTCGGTGTAATAGAGACGTAGTAATACGGAGAGTGAGCAAGAGAGAGAGAGAGAGAGAGAGAAAAGAGAGTGAAGAGGATTCTCGCGAGGTTTTTTTTTCAAGCACTGCACAACGGCAAGGGCAGAGAGCGGTGTGAAAGAGCGAAGTCTTTAAATCATCCAAAGTACCTTTTACGAAAGAAGGGACATGTATATGTATGTCCCTTCTATATATCCGTATGTATGTATATGTGTGTGTGTGTGTGTGTGTGTGTGTGTGTGTGTGTGTGTGTGTGTGTGTGTGTGTGTGTGTGTGTGTGTGTGTGCGTAGGTATATAATAGTTCGGAGATTCTCATTCGGACATGGACTAAAACCTGTCACTCGAGGAAACGGTCCCGTTTTTTTTCTCATTTTTTTTCTTACCCCCACCCTAAGGAGACGTCCCACACCGACAACCGAGAGTTTCTTTGAAATGCGCTTTCGTTCCTTTGTAATGGTCGTCGTCACGCGGACATGCCCCGTAATAGAGAGTGTCCGCGACCGAAATTGTCCGATCCGACCGTTCGCCACACGAGGTCGATGATGATTCTTTTTTTAAAGCGCATCATCGTTCTCGAAGCATGAAATTAGTAAAATTCCCGAAAAACGCATCACCGACAAAATTATTTTTTATTTATTTTTTTTATTTATTTTTTTTTTTTGATCGAACTGAAAGATTTTTGTTTAAGAGACCCGTGGCTCGATGTCGATCGCGTGGGAAGCTTGTCCGATCACGATCGCTAAAAGAGAGAATAAAATTGTAAAATATTCATGGAAAAAAGAATCGCTCGCACTACTTTTTTTTCTGCTCGCTTAATCGCGTCGCGGTGATCTCCTCGAAGGCCTAATTGAATCGCAATATAATAAATACTGCATGTTTCACGGATGAGAGCGGAACAGTGAAGGAATTATGCTAATTCTGTGTCTCACGTTTGATTTGATTATGATTTATGTAAGTCCATATATTTGCATATATATATATATATATATATATATATATATATATATGTATATACATTTATGTACTTGCAATCGTATATTTTACACGTGGTTATAGTATCTCGTCGTTGAGCGATATCTTTCAGCAAGAAAGACAGGCAGGTGGCCTGCTAGAGAGTTCTCTCTCTCTCTCTCTCTCTTCCTCTTTTTCTCGTCGAGGTAAAAGATATATAGCTCGGCGGTTGATTGGCGTATCAAATTTGCTTCTCTCTCGCGTTCTCGATATACCGATACGCGTATGGGTTACAAGATACACAATATTATACATATATTTATAAATGCGTGTATCTACAAACGACTTTCTCCGTTTCTATTTCGCGACTCTTCTGTCGTCCGACAATCTAATAATATATTTTTTTTCTCGCGAATTAATTTAATCGACGCGCTATAATTCACGTATAAACTCGTATTACACGCGGTACGCTTTTGTATACTTTATATAAATCTCGGGGTTGTAAATCCCGTAGCGTTATCGGGGCGTGCGCGATAAAGACTCGATCTTGGGAGAAGATGGAACGGCCAATTTGCCCGTCAATTGGCCACGAACGTCTCGATCGACGAAACGAGCCGTTTAATGACGATGAGTCTCGTTAAATTCAACGATATCGCTTATCAGCGCTCAAATGTTACAGAGGACGGGATTGAGAAAAGGAACACGAGTCCGACGTTCCAATGAAAAATAAAAAACATTAAAAAAATAATTATGATCGATAGGTGAAAAATTTCTCTTCTCGTTTTTCGATAATAATAATAATAATAATAATCGTAAAACTTTTGAATTTCCAATTTGCAAATTATTCACGCCTCTCGTTACGAGCGAAGACAATAAACGAAGAATTTATATATCGAACGTACCCCGAGAGAAAGAGAGCTTGGGAGATAAAGAATTTTTGTTTCTGCAAGGATAAGATATTGGCCGTAATTTTTGGTGATCGATTTGGCAAGCGCTCTTTTCTCTCGGTTCTGCCAATTCTTCGTAACGAGGTGTGACGCGGTACGAGCACGCGGTATTAAGTTTCAACGAGAAGTTGTAATTTTTCCACGCGCCAACGAGGCGTGAGAGCTTCAAAGTCTTTCGTCAGGTATATTTACGACGAATCTTTTAGACGGAAACAAAAATATCCGACGAGACTAAAAACATGGAATATTTTATATCTCCTCGAAATTTCGAATTTTTCACGATATTTCGATTAAAATCTAAAATCTTCTCGATTCATACGAGACGCGAGCTGATAGAATGTTTTTTTTTTCCTATCGTCACGATCGATCTCCAATTTCTATAACGGCGAATCTTTCGGCTACCTGTGATGCGTGCCGTCTCTCTCTCTCTCTCTCTTACATGAAAGAAGGAGGGGGGAGGGGGGTAAGGGAGGGTTACTCAGGGAGGTAGAAGGCAGAGGATAGAAAGACGCGAAAGAAATGTCGAGCGAGGTGGTCTCGGGAATCGAACGCGCCCGACGGACTCCTCGCTCTCCGTTGGGCCTCGTTCGCGAACGGCCCTAATTGCGGGCCCAACGAGAAGAGGACCGCGTGTGCGCGCCTGTTCGCCGACCGAGACGAGAGAAAAGAGAAGCGAACCGTGCGCGCCCGGGACGAGAGATATTCTCTCTCGCGTGTTCGCTTTTGCCAAGGACGGCTTTTGTGAATATCTCCCCCCCCCCCCTCTCTCTCTCGCTCTCTTGCCCCTTTCTTTCTTACTTGGGCAAAACGCTACGACGCCGAAAGAGGGAGAGAGAGAGAGAGAGATGGGTAAAAATCAAACGCGAGTTCAAGCACGTCGGACGAAACTATGCAGGGGACAGAAGAAATATTTGACAAAAGAAAAGAATTTTTTGTCAATCGATCGTGCCGATTTTCTTTGATTAAAAGAAATGTCACGTGGTCGACGATTCAAAGATGGCCGAGGCTACAGGATTTTCTTTCGGGTTGCGGATCATCTTGATGCGGTTCGTACGAACGCAGGATGAAAATGGCGGACGACCGCCCTCTCGCTACGTCCAATGTCCGAAGGGTGAGGGGGTTGGGGGAGAAGAGATCGACGCGCAAACGGTACTACCGAAGTGGTCGCGAGCGGTTGTGAACCTGTCGCGAACTCGACGTTGGTCACACCGTGTGCCTCGAGTGGGCCGAGAGAGAGAGAGGGAGAGAAAATGAGTGTGTGAGAGAGAGAGAGAGAGAAAGCTTCTCATCCATTGGTCAACCGGTGCAATTGGACCGGGAGTCTCGATTGCCTCGGGGTGTTTTTTTAACTCGTTCATTTTTCTTTTCTTTTCTTTTTTTTTGTAATTTTTACACGCGAGATTCCTTCCTGCGAAACGAGGGACGAGACGTCGCAAAGTCTCGATCGATCGGAGAGCAAAACTAGTCGAGAATCACGAGCGTCAGAAAGAAATAAAAAAACGACAATAAATAAAAAATTACGGACGTCGAAAGAGAAAAAAAAATCGAGCAAAATAAAATACTTCCTACCTGAAAACAAAGCGAGAACGACGTAACTAACGTGACAAATAATCAAAATTGTCTCGTATCGATTATATTTTTTTAAATTAAAATGTCGAAAGGTGCGATTATGTTTGGATTTTGTGTTTGTTTATCGTACCTGGATTGACGTGGGCCTTGGATGTGCCCTAGAATGAGGAGGGCTATCGCGGTCACCGCGATATCACCACGACGCATCTCTTACATCACAATCACCTTTTTTAATGATTTCATGAAACTGCAGAAAATTAAACACGTCCTAATAACGTTACCTCTCGTTACAATATCACGTCCTTTTCGTCTTTTTTCAATCCCCGAACGAAGCCACGATTTACGTAACGACACAACGCGAACAAAATTTCCTCACTGATTCGATCGCAATTCGCACTTTTTACGCTTTTTTAAAAATTATTTATTTAACTTTTAATTTGTTTTTTTAATTACTCGAGTCAAACTCGCGATAACTTCGAAATAATACCGACGGAAAAATAAATTTGGACGTCTCTCTCTTTCACAAATACGTGGAACACGAACGACACACATATATATATAAATATATATATATGTATGTATATATATATATATAATGTATATAATAGGCACTAAACGCTGAACAAACGTTTGCGATTTTCAGAGTTACACACAGACACACGCACGTGCCCCTTTACACACACGCACAATATATATAGATATACGTTTAGGTTTGGAGCATTCACTCCTTGGGGCAAAACCGGGGACGGTGATACTGTTTGCCGTCGCTTATTGACCGCGGGCGGCTTCTTACGGCACGAAGAAAGAGCGCGCCGTATATATTAATGTATCTCCCTCGTCCAAAATAAATCGAAGGGACAAGAGACTTTTCCGCGGTTAAAGACAAACAACGAAGAAAAAGGAAAAAAATCCGTAAAACAAAATTTGGAAAAAAAAACGTAAGTCCGACGAAAGAAAAACACGAGATTTCTTGCTCGTGGAAAATGTCGATCGGGTTCGAGAATTTCTCGATTAACGTCTCCGTCCGATCAATCTCCCATCGAGAACTGAACAAACCACTGGGGTTTATGGCAGATATACGTGTCTTTGTGTGTGTGCGTGCGTGCACAACAGGAAAACAGGTGGTAGCGGTTCTCCAACGTTACACATATGTAATGTGTATATATATATATATATGTATGTATTTAGCGTACAAGGTGGAAAGTTCTGCAGTTGTCGGGCGCACTATAATTCTTTGTAGAGTGTGCGCATTGCGGGGAGCCGAGCAATCTAACGATTAGAGACACGCGTTTATCAGCCGTTCGACGAATCGGTTATCCTCTAATGGCCAAATGCCAATGAAGTTGCCTCTACGTCGTCGTCGTCGTCGTCGTCGTCGTCGTCGTTGGCGGCGGCGGCGGCGACGGTTTATTCGCGAGCAAACAAGCAACGGCCCGATCGAACCGATCTCTTTCCCCGGCAAGATAGAGAGAGAACTCGCGGACGGTCATTAGCGAATAGACACTAATTGAAAAGATAAACTGGTGCGGCCGTTATCGAAAACTCGTAGGTTTACATTTTTTTTTATAGATCGTAGCGCGGCTTCCTCGTGCACGATCGCGCGTACATTCTATTTTATATATTAATACCGTTATTACACGAATGTTTTCATTCGTTTTCTTTCTTTTCCCTTTGTAATAATTTAATATATCGATCTTTTTAATTTTCACGACGACAAAACTCTTTTTTTTCAACGTTTTTCAACGAAGCACTGCAAATTTCCTTTTGTTTTATAGTTTTATTTTCCTTTAACTTTTAACACACCGTCACGCATAATTGTTCGCTCGATGACGCATGTCCCTCGCAATAATAATAAAAATATATAATGGTACGAGACACATACACGTCGAGTGGTATAATGAAGAAGAGGGCGGGGGGTTGGGTGGGTGGGAGGAGGGGGAGGAAAAAAATATCGCGCCGCGTTCCGGTCACCCCATTGTCCGTGGCGTATCCGTTCTCATTGTCTCGACACTTCCGGATAATAAATTTAAAAAGCGCCTCTCGTTGGCATGAATGTGAAAAGCAAAAAAAAAACGTCCGCGAGGTTGAAACGCGAAGATGGGGAGAGGGAGAAGTGGGAGAGGGGGTCGCGCGATGCGACGGACGGAGGAGGGGGAGGAGTTAGACCGACAAACGATACCGTTATCGCGTCTCGGTGATTTTTAACTCTGGAACAATCGACGATCTTGTCGGACGTGGAAACGACGATACTCGTTGAGGCGAAACGATTTTTCGAACCGTCACTTCCATCGTATCACCCTTTCATCCCTCGAGCCTCGTGTCGATTGGTCACTCGGGCACAATTTTTTATCCCGTTATTACAACGAATAAAATGAAATCAAGTTCTTTATCGAGCGATCTTTCAACAGGAAGATTAATGTCTCGAACGATCGATCGACGATAATTTGTTGTTGTTGCTGTTGTTGTTGTTTTTAATCGATCGTCAGGGCGCAATTTAGTCGAAAAATATTCGGAGCGCGAGTCTCGTTTGTGCCGTCTGTAATCGGAGCGAAGGGTAAACTGGGCGAGGTGAGTGAGTTCTCCTCTCGGTCTCGGACTCTCCGCGCCTGTGGTTGCTTCGCATTCGCCACCACCACGAAAAGGAGTCGCGGCGAATAAAAAAAAAACACCACCACCACCACCGCCACCACCACTGCGACTAACGTCACAACCGTCGCACCGGTCGGTACGACTTCCACGCACGATAGACAGTCTCGATGTTCGGTGGTCAATTTTGTCAGCGACAGATCGTTATCAATTCGGATAAAACGCACTCAAGTTTTAATTCGACGATCGAGTCAGAGTTCATCGTCGCGATCGTCAATTTTTCAACGATAAGCGATCACCCCGATTATTCGTATATTCGTCCACGAGCGAAAGATGACCGCTCGGGTTGAACAGAAATAAAAGAAAAAGATTTCCGGAGATTTCAACGATCGACAGCTACGGACGAAGTCGCGAAACGGCACACGGGGAGATTTGAACGAGCGGCAAGAGATGAGGTTTTGAGGTATATAGTTATATAGTTGTATATATGTATATCTTTATATATATATATATATAAATATATATATAAGCGAAGCACTGGCGCGCGTACGAACGAGAGGAGGGTCCGCGATGGACTGGCCTCGCCGAACCTGCAACGGCTTCTACCTTGCTTTGGGATCGGGTCCCACAGCCACGCAGCTTCCCTCCTATATATATATGTATATAGTTTACCTGTGCGTATATATATATATATATATATATATATATATATATATATCGTAGTAGTCGCTCGCAACTACGAAAGACCAGATCTTTTCTACCTCTACTACTAAATGCTCCACGCAGCCTCTTCTCATTTCTCTCCTCTTTGACGATCCTTTTCGATCTTTTTCTTTTCCTCGTTATTCATCCCGCAATTTTATCGGACGGACAATCCCTCGGAGCTCGTTGCTCGGATCGAATCTTCGATTACATCTACCACGTTCGCAAGGTTCGCCCGCGATACTTCGAGGAATTTACATTTTTTTAAATATAATTTTGCGTTTTACAATATCAAACGATATTGTTCAAAAAATTGTTTGAAAAATGAACAAATTATTTAAATAATCGGAAACAATGTTTTAGTTATTTTTATACTTGTTTTATTAGAAGAAAATATAATTCTTTCCTGCCGAGAATTAATTGACAAAAATTTCATAAAATCGATATAAATCACGTTTCCTCGATCGTCTCAGCTTTTTTCGTTTCGAATCTCGTGTATTCATTTCTCTCTCTTTCTCCCTCTTGCCTATTCTACTAATGAACAATATATCTATATAGACGCATTCTTTAGCTCTCGTGGCAGTAATAATCGCGACGTTATTCGAGGCGCGCGAGTCACGAGGAAGGAGCGAGTACGAGAAGCAGAGAGGACGAAGAGAAGTATCCTGTAAGAAGATCGCGCACCTTGGCAGCAACACACACACACACACACACACACACGCACACACACACACACACACACACACACAGATATATATATATATTTAGAGTCGAGGGCGTGTTGGTAACGGGGCGAGAGTCGAGAAGAGCCCGCGAGGGGTGCAGAACCCAGGCAGGAGCAATCTCGGCGCTGTTGCGGCGTCGGCATAGAGCGGCAAGAGAAGAAGAGACTTTGAGAACGTGTATAAAGCCGGGGCTGCTTATAAGAGCGCGGAGAAGAAGAGAATCGCGAGAGAAACTTGGTGCGTAATGACCGAGGCTCAACGATGACTGATACGCGCGTGCGAATTCGATTGCTATCGCGAGAGAGACGCGCGCCCAACTCTTTCTCTCTTTCTTTTCCTCAATCTCTTTCTCTCTCGTGGTCTTTACTCTTTCGCGCGTGTGATTCATTCTCCGGATGGAAACGAAATGGACAGAGAACTATACTACGATCTTTTTCTCTCTCTCCTTCCCTCTTACGATAACGCGTCGCCCTTACGGAACGCCGCGGTACTACCAATGTACGATTATCGATAAGCTCGATCTTTCAATTTTTTTCTCTCTTCATCCTCCTTCGTCTTCTTATTATTTATATTTCTTTGACTAGCCGATCGCGCCTCCGATCTTCTCTCGCTCGGCTCTATTCCCATTGCCGCGTTAACCAAAGGAAGAAAGACGCGGCGACGCAATTATAGTCCCGGGTACAATATTCGCGCGGCAATTTCTCGGACGAGAAGTTTACGAGCCAAGAATAAATTATCGGTCTCTTCGTACGAAATCTTTCCTTTTTTTAATTTTACGTCTAATTTTAACGAACGAAACCCGTACGAAAGTTTAGGTAAAATCGCGACCGAAGACATTTGGAAATATATTTTGTATTTCGTTCGAACGACGAGATGACCAACACTTCCGTTCTCGCTCGAAATTCCCCGGTCGTATTCCGGTCTACGCGAATTCCTATCATTCTCGAGAGATCTCACTATGACTAGATGGAAGAAATAAGTCCGAGCGAGAGTTTAAGGTCAATCGTCCGATCGTGACCACGTTGAATATGACGTTCTCTCTCTCTCTATATATATATATATAGTTATATACATTTTCTAGACGTTACATATATATATATATATATATATATATGTAACGTCTAGCAAGATACGCAACCGGATTACGTTCCCACACTATACACGATGCATATAGACGCGGTAAATACGTTTAATATCATTTTTGCATGCGTAGAGCTCGTACGAACGAAGGAAAAAAAAAGAAAAAGAACGGGTCGACAATTTTATTCGAGAAAGAAATTTATTCGTCGCTGGTTTCGCGGTAAACTCGACTAAGGACTCTAATTTTCATCAATGTTCTTTTTTTTTTCTTTGTTTTTTTTTGTTCTTTCCAGGAAACGATATATGTTTTTGTAGAGCTACTGCTAATGCGTTCAGAAACGGCGTGGGAGAGGGGAGGGGGTTGGTTGCGTCGTAGCCCTCCAGAGGTCGTAGAGCGTGACCGACACACCCTCTGGCCCACGCTGCTGCCAAGAGAAAGAACGAGGTAGGGAAGGGGGTGGCGGGGACGCCCTAGAGTCAATGCGTAACGCGAAAAGCACCTATTCTCATTTTTTGATTACGTTGAATTATATAGAATTAGCCCGCGAATGGAATGAAAAACGAGGCGAGGAGAGGGTGAAAGTAAAAGCGCGATGGAAAATGATCGGTAGCCGGGGAGCGCCATATGCTCTCGAATTCTTGCGTCGTTGCTCACCCACGAGAAAAGGCCGGAAACACGAGAATTTTTTTATTTCATTTTTCTTCTTTTTTAATCGATCTTAATAACAGCCGATCGAGCGATTTGCCACGAGAGCAAATGCAATTTTGATACCGTTATACATTATATCATCGAAAAATTCGTGTCAGGCTTTTGTTGTATCCGCAATTGCATTAAACGCGATTAATAAATTTTTTTTTTATTCCATCCTGCCTGTCCCTCGACCATCGTGCTCCCTCCCTCCATCACTCCCTCTCTCTCTCTATCGTACCACGTTCTCCGTTTTAATCGCTATCACTAACGGTGAACAAATAACAGGAATCGTGTCTGGTTGAGCTCACGGATTCGTCATAGTCGCGGTGTTGGTCGTGCACCCAGACCCATGCACACACTCACACACAGACACACACACACACATTTATTCCGAGACACTGGACATGGACAATGCCAGGCTGGAAACTATGCGTTTCCGACACATATGCATTACACTTTGTCGCGTCTATAATTTCAAAACTAAATATAGCACCGCGGCTCGGGCGTAATAACGATAAGAACAATCAAAACGAAGACAATGTTGTATGAAATTCCCTCCGTAAGTTTTACCGACCGATTCAACAATATCGCATCGCGGATACGTTAAAAACCGGATATTGCGTAACTCTTCGCTCGTTCGACGGTAGAACGAAATTTAAAAAATAAAAAAAAAAACGAGAGAACTATCACGCGTCTCGTTCAACGCGTTCTAGATTTATCGGAAATTCCTTAACCACGGGTCCGCCTCGGTGTTCGACGACTCGTTCTCGTCGATCCTTTCTTCGGTTTTCTTACTTTTTTTATTTTTATTACAATTTTATCCCTCTTTTTTTTTCAAATCATCCAACGAGTCATAACCCACCAAAGAGCGTGCCGAGTAGGTACTCTCGTGGGGGGGGAAATTGTAAAAGACTTTTTTTATAGCCCCGAAGCGATGAATTTCGTCGCTGTATACTATATATATAATTATTTACCCTATAGTGTATAAACTAGTATTATATATGAGTATATACATATATATATACAACGTGTACATACACTTATGCGCGTATGATGAATATTCGTGCGATGGCGGAGCATTTTCTGCGGGGTGAGAAACAAACGGGGAACGAAGCCCCCTCGGACCGAGCGAGAGAGTGAGCGAGAGAGGGGGTAAGGGGGAGGCAAGGGATAAGAGGGAGAGGGAGAAGAGAGAGAGCCGAGGTCTTTAATGGGACGTTATTAGCTTTATGATTGCGTTATTTATACGTCGGCCAATTACCGAGCTTTATGGACCCCGGGAACGCGAGAGAGAGAGAGAGATAGAGAGGGAGAGGGAGAGCTCGATGTAATAATAATGTCTCGGGGTTCGTATCTGACGTGTATACGTGCGTACACGCGTGTGTTCGAGGAACGGCGATATTCAGGTCTTCGGATCCTCCGGAAAGGTCGAATTATGTGCGTGAACTACACGCGTACACGCAACATCGAGCATCTTGCTGCCCCTCCTTTCGTCCCTTTTTTTGTTTTTTTTCTTCTTCCTGATTTTTTCAACCAGCGATATCCTGCTTTTCATCGAACGAGATCACGATCCCGCTGCTTCAACATTATTTATATTATTTGTATATACTTATACGAAGCGTGACACACGATCCTGAAGAAACTCGTCGTGAGTGTTTTTTTTTCTTTTTTTTTTGGCGGTCTATGGGCGGCAGTGGTGGCGGGGATGCGCGTATGGGTGCGCGAAGTGCCTCGAGGGATCACTCGATTCCACGGTCGTTGCTTCGCCTCCTCTGTGCGGTACGGGACTGCCTACCCCAATCTTTTATATCTTACTACCGTGTGGCTTCGACAATACGTATAGTTTGTGTCAGGGAGGTAACAGACTAATACGCTCCCTGTTTTGTCATTTCTCCCTGTTCCCTCCTCTCGCCATTGTCGAATTACAAACATCTGCGCTTGTAATACAAACCGCTAATAAAAACATCGTGAAGAAGGGAAGAGTGGAAGGAGTGGCGAAAGAGAGAGAGAGAGAAACGTAAACTCCCTCTCCAAGGGTGAATTTGAAATTGGGGTGTTTTTATAATACGTCTTGTAAATTTTGAAAAAAAAAAATACCATTTCGCTCTCGATACAAATTTTTTCGAAAAAACATTATTATTATTGTTATTATTATTTTGAGGAATTTTTGGTGATTTTTTTTTACAATTCCAGAATTTTCGACGAATTTTATAAATCCTTGGCTCGTGGAAAATTCCAGGTACGATGTATCAAGGTACGCGATGAGCTCGAAAGAGTGGCAGGTACGTAGATAATTCGAGAAACCGGATTATTTGTTTTTCCGGCTGATCCCCACCACCGACAAAAATCCCGAGTTTCTTCCCGGTGAATTCACGCCCGTCGTGTGCTATCTCGCGTCGCGCCCGTTTTTATCGTTCGTAAACAATTCGCGTTTTTTTCTCTCTTACTATTCTTTCTTTTTTCATTTTTTTTGACCGAGTACTCGCGACTGTTCGTGCGGTGTATGGGCGCGGTTGATTTAATTACCTGTCGTTTGACGATTATTAGTAAGAATTTTATAACCCGCGGAGGTCGTATGCGATAAGAACGATTTTTCCTGCTCGTTATCTCGTTTCGTGTGTACGACACGAGGGCAAATATTTGACGAGAGAAAAGAAGAAGAAGAAAAAATCAGTGCGATTATTTTATAGAAGAGAAACAAACAGAAAACACACACATCGAGGTGTCTCGAAATAAAAAAACAGAAACTTCGTATTGTTTTTGTTTCGACGCAACCCCCGAGAAGGGCACGAGTTTATCGAACGTCGAAAGTTCACGAGGGGAGGAGGTTTATCGCGGTCGTCCCAAGAGGTAGAATCGCGAGAGTTCTATACCGAAAAGGACCCATGCCCGCACCTTCGTCGTTCCACTCAGGACCACGGAGATCTCCTCTCCTTCTCCTCTTCCCCCCCCCCCCCTCTTCGCGCAATCGATACTTTACGATCGCGAAGGCGAACGAGGAGAGATCCGCTCTCTCGCAAGGGTCTTTCTTCCGGTATCGCGACCACACCTCCGGATCGCCGTCCCTATATATCTCATTCTTTCGTTCTCCGTTAAATTTAAGAAGAAAATTAACGACTGCATCCTCCGATCGAACTTTTTGAATCATATCGGCATCGATCGAAAAATACGTCAAGGGAACGATATATACGAGACGTTTCGTGTTAAATGGAAAAATTATCCGACTCACGCGATCTATGGGACATTCCGTTTAAAATCGAGAATCTCGAATTAATTTACTAAAATGGCCGTGACAAGAGAGGAAGAGGGAGAGAGAAGAAAGCGAGGAAAAGGAGAGAAGCTCGAGTAGAGAATGGGCGTAACCCGACCATGGTCCTACCAACGTTATAGGTACTCTCGGTCGAGCTGGTATTACTTCCCTATTAAATGGTCGAACGAACGACCCACGCGATGACGAGAAGCAACGACGGTAGGTATAGGATATTTCGCGTGTTCTCTGCCCCTCGGCCAATGAGTGACTGCTTGGATGTCTCAACGAACGGAGAAAGAGAGATAAAGTTTTGTAAAAAAAAATATAAAATAAAGAAAAAATGCAAGAGAGAGAAAGAGAGATTGAGAGAGAGAGAGAGGTGGAGTAAAATAAACGAGACGACCGAGAGAGGGAAAGAAATGCCTGCATGGTGAGCACGAAAGGATCCCGAGACTGGAAACAGGATATGTAGGCGCCGACGTCTTGGCTCGCGTTTCCGTGTAGGAAACCCATAAACCGTGTGTGCCGGTTAAGAATAAACCTTTTTTTCCCTTCTTCTTCTTCTTGTTCGTCTTCTTCTTCCTCCGTCATACACGCGAGAGAGAAAAAGAGAAATGGCTCTATCTCGATGAGTCGATCTCATCGACTCTAATATCACCAACGGTAGCGATGAAACGAAAACTTTGCAGTTTTTTTCGTCCATTTTTTCACATTCGCTCGATCTTCAAAGATTCTCGGTAGAAAATTGGACACGAAGGATTATCCTTTTGTTTTTTGTTTTTCACGAAAGTGTTACCGAGAATATTAGGGGGATTTTTACGGTGAGAATTTGTGAGTTTCGGTGAAGGGTGTGTTTACACGAGGGTGAGAAAAGACGAATCCTTTTGTTTTCGGAGTGCGTCGAATCGAAAATTGACGGAAGGTGGCGCGGCCTTGCGGTACCGCACGAAACTAATTTTCACGAGAGGTTGAAAAACCGATTTTGTTTTTGTTATAGGTCTCTCGTTCTTTCCCTCTCGAGGAATTCCATAGCAATAGGTATATACGTGCGCATCAACGTAGTAGAGCGCACGTTCGTTCCCTGAACGCGTCCCGAAAGAGGAGAGAGAGAGAGAGAGAGGGAGGGAGAGAGAGCTGGTGCAGCAAAACGATTTTTAAGAAGCGAACGAAACGAGAGAGCAAGACAGAGAGAGGGAGAGAGAGAGAGAGAAAGTCTCTAAGATGGGCTCAGGGAACTCTTAAAGTGCCGCGGTCTCTCGATAATTAGAGGGCGGCCATTGTTACACACCCGGCAAAAGAGGAGAGAGAGAGAGAGAGAGAGAAAGTGCGAGAGATGAACGAAGGAGAAACGAGACGAACTCCGAGCTCGGCTAAAAGTGAAATGGGGAAGGAAAAAAAAGGACGTAAAAAAAAGAAGTTTGTCTGAAATCGACCCACGGACTCGCACTCGTCTCTCATTGCCCGGCTCGGAAATACTACGTGATTTTTTTTAAGTACGCTCGCGGTAAGAAAATTAAAAACCGGGTCGTCCCGGTCAAGCTACGCGTAGTACGAGAAAAGGGAGAGTCGAGAATAGCGTCGGTATTAAAAAGAAAGGAATTAAATTGAATTTAAAGAAATTTCTGTCGTTCGATACTCGAAAAACAAACAAAAAATATTCCAACACGAGAAATTTCTGATGAATCACGATCGGAAATCACGATGCGAATTATTGATTCTCGTGTCGTGTCTTGGAATTGATTCGAGCATGGCCAGCGAGCGACGAGCGTTGGGATGAAGCTGTTGTCGCGGCTGATAATTATTTCCAACTGGCCCAGGGCCATCTCCTTAGGAGCCCTCGTTAACGAGAGATCTTCACTCCACGGGTATTCCATAAATCACAAAAAAATAATAAATAAAAACAAGCCAACGAAATGATATCCGAGGAACGAGAGAGAAAGCTAGACGCGCGCTTTGAACGTTGAACGAGGGAGTGAGAGAGAGAGAGAGAGAGAACGGGAAGGTAAAAAAAGGGATAAAAAAAAGAAGATGACCGAACGAAAGCACGGACGTTCGCTCGAACGCGCACTGTGGTCCCGGTTTTTTATAATGAGCCCGAGGATAGCGAGAACGTCTCGTAATTGAGCTGAGAATAAATTTACGAATAAAGTAGGCGTGGCGTATCTTTTTGATTAGGATTAGTCGAAGGGGGGTAGATAAAGAGGGCAGACGATCCGGCGAGGCCCCTGGCGTGCGAGATCCACTTTTATATACACACATGTATAAATATACACGTCGATATTTATATACGGGATCTACATAATTTAGAAATACACATCGATTCGAAACCGAATGAACGATTGCAAAATATGATTTAATCACTTTTGGACTGTCACAATAATGAGTAAGAGAAGATTTTTATACGATAAATCAAAGTTTTAATATAATATAGCCGGGGCGTAACGCGACGTTAATTATTCGTATCGTAATTAATATTTATTTATTACGATCGTTATTACCATGATAAAAGTTCAATTAATAAAAATAATAATTAATTAATAAAAAAATAATTTAAAAAATACAATTTATTTTAATATAAATATTTTTGTTGAATCGCATTAACGAGTAGTTTGCGATTTCTTTTTTTTTCTTCGCGTGCACTCAACACCGCGAGTGTGGGAGGGATCGTGCAATTGCACCGCGTGACGAGTATTCGTGACGGCGTTCGGGGTGAGAGAGGGAGAGAGAGGGAGGGAGAGAGAGAGAGAGAGAGTCACAAAACGTGTCCAACGCAGCGAGGGCTCTCGAGATCTCGCTGAGTGAAACGTTCCTCGCTGTGGGCAAATCGTCACCGCGGGCTGTGTGCACTTTTCCCTCTTTGATGATTTATCGCGTATTTATCATCGCGGCTAAAATGTATCTCGTGGCGTCGATAAAAAAAAACAAAGAAGAAATAAAAAAAACCCTATGCTATTTTTGCTAGAATTTTGAACCCTCGCTCGACCACTCTCCTCGATATAAAAAAAAACAAAAATAAAATAAAAATAAAAAAATTCATTTTAATCCTCACGAATTTATCACATCGAGTTTTCGTACCAAACTCACCGAAAGAATAGACGTCGAATCCCCGTCATGGCGAGGGCTTGAAATCCTCACATTTCTCGACGTACCTTAACATCGCGCTAATAATTATAATCATGCGCTTAAAACAAAAATCGTTTTCTTTTTTCTCCGATCTGACCGTAGATTAAATTTTTATCAAAGCAATTACGATCACGAATTAACGATACAATTAATTTTAAAAAAACGCGAGAAAAACAAAAAAAAAGAACGTATCACGAGAATTGAAAATGTCGACACGACCACGAGGACGAATGTCTCGCAACGTACTAAAATCTAAAATATTAATATCAAGAGACGATGTATGATAATTGGGTGCAGGTATGAGCCACTGTACTCCGTTCTCGTGATAACAGGTTTCCCTCCGGTTTTGTTGCATACAGGCGCATGTACGAGCGCGAATACAAATATATTTACTCGTACATGGAGGAGGGCGCAGGCGCATGCCCTTCTTCTCGACTGCAACTATACGTGATGACTGAGTGTGCGAGTGATGAGAATTATTATTGTGTGTGTGTGTGTGTGTGTGTGTCGACGATCAACTCTCTCGGTTTTCAGAGGTCATAAAGATAATGCCCACATCGCACATCGTCCCCTACGAACGGGAGAACGAAGACAGGGAGAAAGAGAGAGGGAGAGAGAATGATCCGGATTTCGATTCAATGAAGATTTCGCTTCGCGATTTTACCCCTTTCCTCTTCCCTTTTATATCAGCTCAACGATAACGCGATCTGGATACGACGTCCCGGTCTCGATAATCGCCCAAAAATTCGCCCATAAGTTTATCCGGGCTACGTCTAATTCGATGTCTCGAGGACAAAAGTGTACGAGCGAATTTTTAATAAAATAAAATAATTGGTTCCAAAAATATTTCTTCGAGTTTAAGTATTTGGTTAAAAAAAGAAATAATTAAAATAAAAAAAAGGGATTGCTTTATTTTGTGTAGAATTATAAAAAAATTGAGAATTTATTCGATTAATATATAAACGAATCTCGTGAAAATTTGAGAGAAGAAAAGAATAATGGAGTGAAATTTTGGTGGGACGAAATTTGTATCGCTCGGATGAAAATGGAGCGATGTTACGTGTATGAATAAATACCGGGGCTATCGACGAGTAAGGAATAATAAACCGTGCGAGACCTTCCGGATAAATCAAGCAATTAACTCGACGGCTTTGTAATTAGCGAGCCATTAAGAGGCATTATTTATCGAGTCCCACTTGTCACACTCGTATACGGCGAGCGGCGGTTGCTCCTCTCGCGAATTTGTTCACCGTCGTTATATACCGCTCGCTTCGTAAACCACGACGAAGAGGAGGAGGGAGTGAATAAACCCCGACGGGTACGACGATGGGGCACACCATCGTCGTACCGAGTCCGCAAAGGCGCGATCGTCCCGGGGCGCAATTGCGCCACATTTATTTCATATATATATGGAGAGAGAAAGAGACAGAGAGAGAGAGAAGGAGAGAGTGAGAGAGAGGGGGAGAGAGAGAGAGAGAGAGAGAGAGATAAAATAATGCGGTAAGTCTCGTTACTAATATGTTTTCTATTTCTTCCTTCGATCGTTCAAAGGGAGCGCGAGTACCTCATGAAAACAGTATCGTGGATTTTATCCAGGAACTCGAACCTAAAGGCACGTGCACAAAACATTTTTTTCCCAAATTTTCACATCTTTCCCAAAATAATCGAATTTATGAATTAAAAAATTGTTCAATCTTTAATAATTGCTCTTCGATCAATTATCAAAATAATTCTGTACGCATATGAATATTCGTAATGTAATTCATTTATTATTTCATGGTATTTTTAATCGTAAAATTATGAGCTCTGTTAATGTCATGATTTTTAATGAAAAGAAAAAAGAAAAGTGAAACGAGGAATTATAAAATACTTATCTTTATCGGTTTCGTCATTGGCCGGTGTGGACAAACCATAAAAGACGACGCATTTTAATCGTTCGGTTCGCAAGCATGTTGCTCGATATGCGAGGCATACGGTACCATTGGAAATATATTACCGAGCGGCGCTTTGAGTGAACAAGCGAGATAAAAGTATGTATGTACTTGTACATAAATATATATATATATATAGATTTACATATATATATATGTGTGTGTGTGTGTGTGTGTGTGTGTATATACATACGTATGTATATATGTATATAGCGAGGAATAAGAAACGAGCGTAGGCGCACGCGTTTCAAGTCCCGAGTGTCTCGCGGTATATATAAGTTTTAAAGGGATCTCGCGATGACTTATTAGGTACCGACGTGCAAGTTCATTTTGTTGCCCCTATTAACGCGGCTCCATATATCCCATTTCCAGAAAAACCCCTGCGATTAAGAAATAATAATAAAATTGCTGCGAATTGATCTTTTTTCTTTTTTTTTTTTTTTTCGTTACGGTAACGAAATTTAATTCATTTTGTGAAATTCATTATTCATCAATTTGTTTTTTGTCAGAACAGCGGCAATACGTCGTCGATAACTGGTGGTCAATTATGGCGATGCCTTCGAACATCGTTACTGGCCTCTCGAGTTCCTCGACCCTGCACCTCGTTTTTTTTTTTTTTTTCATTTCTTTTTTTTTCACACACACACACACACGTAACACGGGTATGAATATTAATGATGCAACGAGATGAAAGACGCAAGATTCCGTGCTTGTGAAAAATAAGTATGAAAAAAAAAGGAAAAATATTGTCAAGATCTTGAATCTCGGAAGATGGAGAAAAAAACACGCGTGCCCACTCGCCGACCGAATACATCTCGTCAATGTGTTGAAAAAAAAAGAGATTGAAAAAATACTTTCTCATACCCTGCAATTATTCACGAAGATGATAATTTGTATCTTCGGTATTCGGAGATGATAATTATAATAACGGAAATCATTAATAATATTTCGTTATTCGTTCGCTAGGATATATCGATACCACTTATGACCGCGAGATGTCACTGTGTATCGTACGTGACGCGAGGTGTGTATATTTTCTCGTCAATTATCCCTGCGGCTATTAATTGCTCCCGTTTAATTAGCCGATGCATTACACCTTAATCACCGACGATTACCTACCGCTACTTCGACCGATCGTTCGTAAAACCGAGATATTTAAATCGGCTATTTAGCATAAAAAATTGTTCCGATTTTATGAAAATTTTTTGACAAAATGGAAATTAGGCATTTTCCATGTCGATCATATTTTATTAGTGTAATATATCAATAATTAATTCATAATTTTCCAAATCAAGTTTTCAATATTCAAGAATAGATGAATAAAAAAATTTTTATGTCCAGATAAAGAGTTTTAATATTTTTTTCAATTTGTAAAACAGAATTGACTAAGAATTGTATTATTAAATGTATTTTTCTCCACCCGGGAGAATACACACGAGAGAATAAAATTATACATTTAATGGTAATGGAGAGTAAAAGAAAACAGAAAACTAAAATTATGAACGGTGTAATGCAACGTGTGCGAGTGGGATAATAATGTAACGTATTAACGGATACATATTAGGCGAGCCTACGGTTTCCTCATCAAGTCCCGAGACCTCGGTGTGCATGATTTCTCAAAGAGTCGTAAAATTTAATTCGCAAAGGCATATCATGCTCCGCCGAGCATAGATCAGAGAGATCATGTGTTTTTTCAGGGATAGTTTAGCGCGTGCGCACCGTCGATTGGCCAGATCGACTTGTAAAACGTGAGTTAGGCGCGTGAAAAAAACGTATTATTATATATACTTCGTAAAGTACACAAAAATCGAAGCGTAAGTGTTTATCCCTGTAAAATCGAGGTAACGCGACTACGTTTAAGTTCGACTACTGTTTCAATCATGATCCGAGAGATCGATAAATTTCTAATTTTCTTCGCGTTAAAAAAATCATGCAAATGTCTCGAAAAATGGAAAATATTTCTATCTTGATTTTTAAAGAAATTTCTCATCGAGCAACATTCCCCGGAACGTGAAAATTTCGTAATATTTCTCAAGTGTTGATAAAGTATTTAGTATTATATTGAAGTATAAAAGTCATCGTATATTTTCCACGCTGAAACATTTGTACCTCGTATATTTATTATTGACTGTTAAAGTATATATATTCGCAGCAGTGGCAAGAGGCAAACTGTACTTATACGAACTCTCTCTCTCTCTCTCTGTCTTTCTCTTTTTAGTCGGAATCGTAAATCACTCGGGGGGTTTGTAATTGCAGTTAAAATGTCTCATTATGCAATCGAACATCGCATTGGCCATAATGGCGCGCAAACGTTCTAACGGAGTTATAAATATATGTATTTTGCAATAAAAAGTACGAGTTTCCAAGTGGTTTCTACGTATCCCCGAGGTGTTTGGCACTATTATATTCTCCCTCGTCGTTATCTACGAGCAACGCTGTCGTTATCGATTCACCTGACGATATTCGTTGTTAATAATACACCAGGCTAAGCGCGTTTGTTACAAATCATAGATTTCTTTTTATTTCCATCCCCTCTCTCCCTTTCTCTCACGATATATCATCCAACTATTCCCATTGCGCAATTAAAGGCTTTACGCTGGCTCGAGGCACGGGATGCATATACCATGGTTAAGCGTGAAGTTTCACAATAAACATATCAAGCTAGCCGACAGTTTTCTTGGAAATATAATCATTTATTTCGTGGCAATGGCAGAATCCCGATAGCCTTTCCATCCTCGGCTTCGTTCAACTTTATTCCCATCTCTCGTATAATCTCATTGTCGACGGTGCCAACCCTGTTGCAATTGCGAATTATCTCCTGATTCTCCGGGTTATTATCGCACAAGTTTCTCAGTGCGAATATTGTCCACTGCATTATTACTGTTGCCAACGTATTCGATTGAGGATTTTATAGTCGAAATTATTACTAATAGCTAACACAAATATCGTTAAATAATTTGAAAAAATTGGTGATAAAGAAAAATTGGAAAATTGTATCTATAAAAATTATTTAAATTTTTTTACTCCATTATTCGTAAGTATTTTTCTTTGATAGCCTAAGAGATGCGAGTAATAAATTATGCCGCGGAACGAACGATGAAAAAAAAAAAGGATACGTGGATTCCTCGCATCGATATTACAGCAGTCCAAGAGAAGAGGAATAGCATCGGTATCGCGCAGCTGAAAAATTGCGTAAGATCCTTGCTCTCATTGTGTTATAATATATCTCGATACGTTATGATATCGAGTTTCAACTATAGAATATCGATGTGCCATCTCTCGTGGCAGAGCCACTCGATATTCCCTTTGTTCGGCCGGAGCATCGTAAATTGCATGTTTTTTCAATCGGTTAGTGAACACGCGTATATATATTTTTATGGATATAACGGATAAAGCAGCAGTTTGGAAGGACAGAGAGAGAGCGAGATCGAGAGTCAAAGTTCTCGAGAAAGCCGGGAGTGGCGCTAGCGTACAAGAATCGATTGTGACCGATAAAGCAACATCCTACGTCCTTAGCAAAAATATATTTATTCTTAGAAAAGCAGGAGTTTCTTGTAAGTAATATATTGCTGGAATACGGGAAAGGAATGGCTGGAAAGCTCGGGGAATCGTTGACTCACCAACTCCTGATTCTCCTTGTGTTTGTGAGCCAAATTTCCAATCGCTCTGATCAAACCCGCTTTAAAACCAAAGGCCGGATGATTTTGTATGTCCCCTTCCTCGGATAAACTCCCAGTTTCTCGACTACTCGGAGTTAACTCGCTTAATCTTTGCACAGGTGTGAAATAATTATCCGATGCCCTCCCAGCCATATGTACAGATTTCAATAGGACTGAAAGAAATTGTTACCAATATTATATCTACCTAATTATCGATGGTTCGCTAAGCGTAAAAATTTTTTTAAACAAGTACTCACAGATACAATTTATAATGAGACTCTTATCGCTTTGAAGAGAATTACATTCGAGAGAATCCTTGGAAGATACGACGCCTATTATATCGAGCAACAGAGTTATTTCTGCGGGCTCCATGCCATTTACGTACGAAGCAACCGTTTTCAATATCAAATCGCTTCTCTTGCGAAATCTTTCGGATATAAATTGAACTAGTTCGATAGGAAAATTCGTGCTAGTCTCGCTATCCTGATCGGAATAAACGGATTCTCGTACATCCTGATGAATAATTTCTAAAGAGTAGAGCTTGGATTCCATTGACGAATCGTCGTATATGGTTTTTAGCCAGCCTGGTATTTTCATTAAAAGAATCAGAGTCTCTCCGGCTGAGTGAATTCCTAATTTATCAGCCTTTATCAAAGCTTCGGCCATCCCATTTATCTGTGTTTCATTGTAATAATTTTTTGATAACCGCTTGAGAGCATTGTGCACATAAGCACAGGCTGCTCTGGCTAACGGAATATAATCAGATCCGATCAGAGCCCTGAAAATATGTTTTCCTATCATAATTATGTTCGTGGGACCGATTTCAGAATATTGGGATGAATTATTCTGTATAACTTACACAGTCGAGGCTTTAAAGTTATCGCTCTTCAGCGTAGAAGGTACTGTATCGATTTTGCAAGCAAAAGTCGTTAAATTGCATAAAAACTGAACGTTCAATCTGAGAATTTCTAAATCATCATTGGAAACATTTTTGGGATTCTCGATGTACTTGGAAATATGATCTACGGCCCATTCGATTATTCCATTGTAAGGAAATCGTGCGTTATTGTCGATGAAATCGGTACTAATTAACGAGCTATAAAATTCGTGATAGTAATCTCGTATGAAATTGTCATCGATGCTATCTTTTATAATTTCCTCGTGCATATAACCATCGATACAAGAATTCACCAAACATTTGAGGAGAATGATTCTTACATTAGTAGGAATATCTGTTCTTGGCGCTGTTAGCACCTCTGCGACTTTAGCCAATATATTTTTATCAATCAAAACTCTGTAAAAAAATGGATTGTCACGTTGAAAAAGAATTCGGAGCTTTTTCTAGAGTATTGCAAGTTTGCCAAACGCGTTAGTACCCTTTTTCGTCGCGTGGAAAATGTTTTGGTTTCAAAATATCGGCGAAATTGCTCCAGTCGTTTTCCGCTATAGCGATGCATAACCTCTGGTACGAGGGCATGGTTTGTGATGAAAAAAAATTGAAAAGGAAAAGGTACTCAAGTGATACAGGGTCGATGACAACTCGCTGGCAGGATCGATCGATCGAAGAGGAACACTATTTCACAATCTTTTTCACATTTTCAACGTCTCTTATCAAACATTTTTAACGATAAATACACACGCGAGAAAACATTCAGACGGCCATATTGAATAACAATTGAGAATCGCGTCGTCGCCCGGGGAACGAGAGTATCGAGAGTATGCGAGTTTCGAGCTCCGATATATCGCGGATGAAAGTCGATCTATCGCGAAGTTCGAGTAATCGCGAAACTAAGATGGCGGCGGAAGGTAAAATGTTCCGGAAATCCACTTCACAAATTTTCACAATTTATGTATTTTCCACAAGACTCATCAAGATCATTTCAAATATATTTTATGCGGATTTAACCAGAGGTCGAATCAATTTGTCCTACGAGAATATTAAACAGCATCAGAAATGTATGACAGTAGATGAAGTAGACTCGGGGATAATAACAGTATGCTGTTTTACGCCATTGTGCAATTATTCAAAGCTGTCTAAAATTTTTGTTAACTTTTTATAATGCTTTCGCTTTATCGAAAAGTATCCTATCACCTTTCACATTTGCGGCGTTAAAACTTTGATCGACGATTTAAAACGTTCATTTACATACTCCAGCACGCGGTCCGTTCACACTCGTTCTCATCGAACAGTGGCGCCGTCTGGTGGTAAAAAATTAAATGTCCTATCCCACCTTGTTCCGTCGGTATTTTGTATCAACGGATTATTCGGTAAAGAAGAAATTACGCAGTGCATCGACGCGTTTTCGATATTCTGTTCCAATTTACTTCACAGCTCCGTACGTGACTGGCGATTGTGACAAGTCGGCTTCTATTTATCCAAGTTTAATCACCGAACGAAAGAGAAATAAACTACCGAGGTAAGAATCTCCAACTCGCGAAACTTAACATTTTCAATCCTTAAGAATATCGAAGTATTCTAACATTTCTTAAGTTGACTTCGATGATTTGCATTGTCATTGTTGGTTATGCGTACCTCGCGAATACTGTTATTTACTGTCTCAGCGTTAACATTACCATAGAAAATGCAATTTCCGCACGAAAAAAAACATTTGGAAGTAAACTCGATGTGATTCTTGTCGAACGTTCGAAAGTTTGCGTCTGCAAATCATTGCGGCAAAATTCTAACCTGCAAATCTTCGTTTCGTCAGGCTCTCGTTTACTTTCTCCTCGGGCAAACTTATAATAAATATTGTTGCATTATTTTTAAGATTTTTTTCTTTCGTTCTTTCGTCTTTCGTTAAAAACTTCTTCTTCTTTATTCGTCAATGCCAGATGTTTCTCACACGCTCCGAATATGACAGAGGCGTCAATACTTTCTCCCCGGAAGGACGCCTCTTTCAAGTCGAATACGCAATCGAGGCCATAAAGCTCGGTTCGACCGTAATTGGTATATCAACGTCAGAGGGTGTTTTATTAGCGTCCGAGAAGCGAATAACATCGTCGCTGATGGAACCAACCACGGTCGAGAAGATATTCGAAGTCGACAAGCACATAGGATGCGCGTCGTCCGGATTAATGGCCGATTCGAGAACCATGGTGGATAGAGCGCGTGCGGAATGCCAGAATCACTGGTTCATTTATAACGAAAAAATGAGCGTCGAATCAGCCGCGCAGGCCGTTTCAAATTTGGCCATTCAATTCGGCGATAGCGACGACGACGGCAGCGCCATGTCCAGACCCTTCGGCGTTGCAATTTTATTCGCCGGTATCGACGAAAAGGGACCTCGACTCTTTCACATGGATCCCTCCGGTACTTTTGTACAATTCGACGCCAAAGCTATCGGCTCGGGTAGCGAAGGAGCTCAGCAATCCTTGCAGGAAGTTTATCACAAGGTGAGATTAAAGAAAACATCGATTAATCAACGATTCGTAGATTATTCTAACGATAATTCTTAAGGAGATTCACGCGCAATAATCATAATAGTATTTACAAAGTAACGGCAAAATCATCAGTTTTTTCCAAGATAATTTTTTGAACTTTTGCGTGAATCTTCTCGAGCGTCGTATTATAATGGTTAAGAAATTTGAGAAGGTTTCATCGTCTAGTAATCGAGATATTCGGTGTTTAAAATCGCAACTTTAACACGAGGTCTTACGGGAAATTACGAAAAAATACGATTTTTCACAATAAATAACTCGATCTCTAGAGGGTTAAACTTTTTCAAATTTTACCCACGGTTGAGTATTAAGAAGGTTCGTACGAATTTTAAAGAATTAAACTTGAAAATTCGTCCAACGCATGGATAACGCGCGAACCTCCTTAAACGTAACGTCTTTTCAGTCCATGACCTTGAAGGAAGCTACAAAATCGGCTCTGACTATTCTCAAGCAAGTAATGGAGGAAAAATTGAACGAAACGAACATCGAGGTGATGACGATGACTCCCGGCGCCATGTTTCATATGTTCACGAAGGAAGAATTGCAGGAGGTGATTAAAGACATTGCATAAAACAAAATTTTCATACGCCGAAGTAAAAAAAAAACGTTATTACTAAAAAATAATACACCGAAAGAGGATAAAAGTACGTCGGGAAATTATTAAATAATCATGTCGAATGTATTTGCCGTCGAGCATTTAACCAACAGATTTTTTTTCAACGATCATCGACGCGTTTTTTCATTCATTTAACTCACGAAGTTAAATCGACGACCTATCCTCTATCGAATTTTCCACTGTTTCCATATCCAAAATATCAGAATTGTAGATTTACAATCCTCGTGGATTCGTAAGGTAGTTTGTTGGCCAAATTCGCGCAATTTTCTCATTAATCGGTGTTCTTTTCTTCGTCGTTCTCGAATCCAATTTCAATCTAGATTATAGACGCTTTGCCGTCGGGAAGAGAAGAGCCTTCTCGTCAGAGTTCCGCCAGTTCAGCTCCGCTTCCAAAGCCAACGACGTCGGTGGAATGTGCCTAATGAAACATCGATCTTCTCGCGATTCATAATGATCCTTTGTTGTCTCTTTATTTCATCAAAACCTTTCAAAATTTACTTGTCTCTGTGTAACGGCTATTTCAATATCGAATAAATCATCTATTTTTTTCCAACGTACATCTGGTGGTCAATTTTTTATTTTCACCCGAGAAAACAAAATATATCCAAACAATAGAACTCGTCCGCGACCATGGATAACAGTCGCGGACGTTTTCAATAGACTCTGGCATGGGAAAAAAAACGAGACGACGAAAAATATTGAAAAGGCGAAATAAAAATTGAACGCGAACACGTCGACGAGTATTCAGAGGGAGAGGTGTCCGTGGAATCGAAACGGGAGGTGACGGGCCGGTTCGCTTTCGATTACGGCCGAGTGTGCGAGCGACCGAGAGAGAGAGAGAGAAAGAGGCTTTTCAATGTCCGTATCCGAAATCAATAATTAATTTCGTTTGGGAGGGCGGGTTTGAAGCGAACGAACCGAGCTCTCGTTGACGCGAAAGCGAGTCAGAAATGGCTCGTGCGACGGTCGCTGCGATGTCCCGATAACGCGTCCCTTTTTATCCCAGAGACCTCTCGCCCGGTTCTCGCACCCGAACCCGCGCCCAGATTATTGGATATTATTCCATTTCCAAGCGTTCAATCCCGGTACGATTCGCTAACCCGGGGATTCCCGGAGGATTTCACTCTGACACTCACTGATTGTGGGGAGACGTTTAATATTAAACTGTGTCTATATATATTTTTATATATATATATATACATATAAATAACTGAATATATATATATATATTTTACCGACACTTCAACTGCCGAATGTAAAAGACAAACATTTATCTACAACTCTGTATCTCCAAGCCGAGTTTGATAAATACAGTTTAGAATTTGCAACTCAACTTCTGGGTTCGATGAACTTACGTTCTCAACTCCTCTTGCTTTCTCGTCGTCTTTAACGACATTCCAAGTTTAACATTTCTTGCTCTTGGAACGGAGATTTCGAACAGCTTCTGCTATAAATCAACGACAAATTTCTGCATTATGATTTTAGCATGTAGCTAGAGAAACGATGGATTTGAAATCAAGGCAGAGACGTTTTTTCATAGATTTTTATCTCCACAGTACAGAAACCTTTTTTTCCACAAGGTGTTCAAGAATATGGATAATTGAATGAATTTATTTAATTCCTTTGATCGATAAAGGATTTCATAAATGATAGAAAAAATAATTTGTACGAATCGCCGAATTATTTTAATTGCCAAATTATTTGTAGGATGAAGCCGTAAAGTGAAAATCATTTGTGGTAGCCAGTTGAGTGAAAAGGAAGAGCGGTCGGAGGTGGTGTAGAATCGCGATTGCGAGAGAGTGCCTCACGCTGACGATACGGGGAGCTTTAAGGAAGACGGTATACGTATCGTATAGAGTGGATAGAGAGAGACGAGGGATCGAGAATAGCGGGCGAGGAGGACTCTGTAATTAACAGCAATGCGAGAGAGCGAGAGGGTGAAAGAGGGCATGGGGTTGAGGTCTGACGAGGGAAAAGGGTGGGGGAAGGTATAGTAGCCAAGCTCTTCGGAGAGTCTCTGAGAATTCCCGGGGGATCCGACCCCCGGTTCGTATCAGACGCCGACACTCCGCTCACTCCGGGCGAATATACACCAGCGGCAACGTTCAAGTTTCGCTACGATAATTGCCTTGAGCTTCACAGTCGCGCCACCGATATATAACACTGAGAAAAGGGCTTTTCACCGAGGGACGAAAACGTTACGCGAATCCAAACAATTTATCTCTTCCTCGTTGTTGTTTAGAAAATTTTACTGATTAAATCTATCGATTAATAAATTAATACGTATTATTAATACATCGTGATAAATAAAATGTTTTAATTACGATTTTGAGAAGAAAAAAATTGTAATTTTACATTTTATGAAAAATTAAGTACTTCGATAAAAGCGTAATTTGGAATTTTGATCGATTAATATCGTCGAAATCGGTATTTACGATAATAAGCCAGTAAGGACACCCCGATGGCCTTTTAACTCGCAACGTTTTAACACCTGTTTCTCCCCTCGAGGAAACATTCGCAACGACGCGTTCGCCCCACCTGTATCGTAAATTACGAGTTCGAGGGTGCGTTGACTGATCGTTATTAAATTGCGAAATACAATATCAAGCGAATTTCAGAATTTGAGCAAAAAAATTGTGAAATTATAACAATTGGGATTCTTTATTTTTCTATTTAATTCGAAAAAATCGAACCAATAAATAATTGTAAAAATATTGTGAAAAAAAATAGTGAAAGAGGAATTAAAAGAAAAGTGTATGTGTAACAATTCACGGTCCGTGGTATTTACGACCGGTGCAATGAATAGTTAATCGAGTCTAAGGAAGAATAAAGCCAGTTGGAAGAGTCGGCTTGGCTCACTCGGACGCTCACTTCCTAGTTATTAGAGGGCCCCACTGTCGTTCGCGAAGGAGATAGGCGGCAACGGGTGTCCGACGTTAGAAAACCGGAAGTATGCCGGACGGTTATATATCTCGGTGTGCGTATAGGAAGAACGGTTGATACTCGCGTACGCGAGACTCCTCGGGCTCTATAATTCACGCATGGTGGATTCGTCGCGATTCCTTATTTTTCTTTCCTTTTTTATTTCTCTCTCTTTCTTTCTTTTTTTTTATTCTTCACTTTCACAAAAGTGCTCGCTCGAGACTATATTTCATGATTTTATTTTCGTTGCGCGACTTCATGCGCTATGAGTTACATATATAATTAATATTTATTGGAAAGTTACCCGAGTACCCGAGATTTTGGTTCGTTGGGCCTCGCGAGACGAGAATTAATCGTCGACGTATAAATTATATTTTTTACGAATAAATTTCAATAATTAAACGTTTGATCTCGATTAAAATTAACGAAAGGTTATTTAATTTTTAGATATTCGTTGCTCGTTATAAATTTATTCATACTCGACCGGGATCATCGAGATACTTGTGCCATTCGGGTAGTCATCGAGCACTTCTCCGGCGTCTAGTCATGTCGAGACGAGAGAGTTTCTCTTATTCTCCACGACACACATTACCGGTCAATTTTTTTTATTATAACGAATCGATTCTGAACATAATCTTGTATAGATCGACCGTATGGTCGAGCTAGTAACTTGGAGTTTTAGATGAGAGAAAGAGAGAGAGAGAAAGAGAGAGAGAGAAAGAGAGTCAAACTCATCACACTCATTCATTATAACAGTACTCTACACGCAGCGTCACAATGTTACAGAAGGTAAAAGTAGAGCAAGAAACAATTTTTATTGTGGCTTTCTGGCATTAAAATGCTAATTTGCCTCTCATACCTCGAGTATATTTAAAAAAAATCTAGATCGTGCCTCGATTACAAATAAAATTAATTTAAATCCCAACGAGAAAAATTCACGATCGATTCGATCGCGCCTTTCCATAAAAATTATCACATTGCATACTTTTCATCGTATTCGACGAATACGATCGATTCAAATCCAAGGAAAAAGACAAAACAAAACAAACAAACGAAGAAAAAAAATGAAACGTTATTTTACATCGATTGTCGAGCTCGGTTAATTCGTCCTGCCACGCCTATTCTTAATTCGAGTATCGTTTCTGCACGAAGCGTCGTACCGGGGCAATTCGCCCGAGATTTCCATCTTGGTAGCGGTGTGTGTATGTACAGGTTCGCACGGTTAATATCGCTGTGAAATCCCTTTCACTCTCGCCGCGAACTCTTCTCAACTCGTCCGTTTTATACACAACGGAGATTCACGCTCGGAGATTTATTCTCCCTCCCGTTCCCCCTCCCCCTCTGCTCACCCCCCGGTATATAATAGCGATTTCGTGATGCGAGCTCATTTTCAAATTGGCCGTGGCGATGCAACACGGATGACCAAATCTTCGTCGTGTATATATAGACAGACGAATGCGTATATGCATGTGAACGAGGTTTGCATGGCAATGGCAAAATCGTTCGATGTAACGATGGCAATAAAAATGAGAAAAAAATAAAAAATAAGAAAATAATTAATCGAAGCAATTAAAAGGATTACGGTCGTGTGTGTACCACACTCGATGATCTCGTACAGATCGATCCTTGGGTCTCTCTTTACGCCCCATGGATACGAAATGTGGAAGTGGCAAGAAGGCCTCGCGAGCACTCGCGTCTAGAAACTTTGGTGAAAGCAAAATTGCTTTCATGCTTCGCCTCGTGTATATCAACAACATCATCCATAGCAATAAGATAAATTTTGCTCGCGTATGAGAAGATTTTTTTTTTTTTCATTATTATATATTTTTTTTTTAAATGCTAACGGAAAGGCGAGTCCGTGAAACGTCGGACGACGTGGCGAACGTTATTTTCTGACGTACGAGCGAGAGCGAGCGACGGACGATTAAACATATCGTGTACGAGAGTGAATCCGGAAGTTCGTTTTCACTGAAACCGGAGAGTTTCACTTTCGCGATGCATGCACGAATTTTTATTACGACGAGGAGAAACAGAGAGAAACATTGTTGATGATATTTTGTTTTTATTTTATTTTCGATCGAAGGGAAAAATAAAAGAAATTTCGATTCGATCGAATCGTTGTTAAGGGTTTTACTCGTTTTTCTTTTATTACAGAGTCTTTGATACAAAAATATATAACGTCGAGTGACACAACACGACGAGTCAATTTGCTCTTGTTTTTTTTGTTTTTTCGTATATAGATATACGCGTCGGTACATATATATATATTTATATACATATACGGGGACGAAGATCGCTCGTTTGTTCGAACGACGATAGAGCGTGAATATTTATTATGTTTTTTTGTTTTCTTTTTCTTTCTTTACAGTGATACATAACAGAGATTCTCGTTGAGAGCGATACGTTTTTTTTTTCTTCTTGTTTTCGTCAGTCATCGCATCGTCGCGTTAACGTCGTTTGCGATCTCGTATGCAAAATATTGCGCGACGTAAGCGGGACGTTAATCGAGCGCGAGCGATTTATCACATTTTTCATCTCGAGGTACGACAGACGCGAAATAAATGAAACAGGTACGTGCGAGAGCGGAAGTGTATAAAGGAAGAAACGAAAAGAAAACGAAGAAAAAGAGGAGAAAAAGAGAAAAGAAAATTGAATCTACGGAGAAACAAAAATATTTTTCAAAACCAAAAAAAAGCCAACAAAACGAAATGGAGAATCTATAGAGGGCAATTTATCTTTTCTTTTTTCCACCGAGATCAGAAGGAAAATGCGAGAGTACTATGTAAGAGTAAACAAAAAAGAAGGGGGGGGGGGGGGGGTGGATGAAGAAAAATTGGGAAAGGGCGTTCGCGATTAACCGTGATGCGAGTAAGACTCTTCACCGCCGTGGCCGTAAGATGGCTCGAAACCGCCGTGTTCACCACCGTAGCTGCCGCCACCGTAGTCACCACCACCGCCGCCACCGCCGCCATAAGAGTGCTCGTCGTGATGTACGTGAACGGGAACAGGGACCGGTACCTTGACGGGATAAGGTACTTCCTTCTCAACCGGATAGGGCACCTCCTTCTCGACGTAATACGGCTTGTCGACGGGGACTTTGACGGGAACGGGATAGGGTTTTTCAACGGGCACGGGATAAGGCTTGTGCACGTGATAAGGCGCTGGTACGGGTACCTTTACGTGAACCGGATAAGGTTTCTCAACGGGGACCGGGTAAGGTCGGTCAACGGGTACTTTGACCTCATACGGTACAGGCTTGTCAACGGGTACGGGGTAGGGCTTCTCGACGGTCACCGGGTAAGGTTTCGGCACGTGAACGGGATAAGGTCGGTCAACGGGCACTTTGACCTCGTAAGGCACGTGTTTCTCGACGTGGTAAGGTTGAGGCACCGGTACTTTGACCTTGACCGGATAGGGCACGTGTTTCTCGACGGTGTACGGCTGGGGTACGGGCACCTTGACCGGCACCGGCACGTGTTTCTCGACGGTGTACGGCTGGGGCACGTACACCTTGACCTCGTAAGGCTTGTCCACTGGTACTTTGACCTCGTATGGTACTTTCTTCTCAACGGTGTAGGGCTGTGGCACGTGTACTGGTACTTTTACGAATACCTTTACCGGATAAGGCACGCGTTTTTCCACGGTGTAGGGCTGTGGCACACCGACCTTGACCTCGTAAGGGACGTGCTTCTCCACGAGATACGGCACGTGTTTCGTCACCTCGTAAGGTACCGGTACTTTCTTCTCAACGGTGATCGTCTTGACGTGTTCCTCGTGACCGTACGAGGAATGACCCCCGCCGTCGCCACCACCGCCACCACCCCCGAAATCACCGTAACTGTGATGAAGACCTCGTTTCTCGGTCTTCTTCTCGGTTGTTTCAGCTGCCTCGACCTCCGCGTTGCTACTCTTCGACGACTCCGAGGTCTCCTTGGCTTGCGAGCATTGCGACAATGCCAACAGTGCCACAAGGGCTATGTGGATCTGAAATTATTCCATTTTTTAAAACTATTTCTCTCTTTTTTGCTCGATTGGATTAATTAATAATTGACCCTGCGTATTTATCAATAATCACTGTGTTCCCGACACTTACGACCTTTTGCCAAAGTCAATTCCCGAATTTACGAAAGTATAGCGACGTTAATACGTCACGAATCGACGACGAAAATTCGAAAGATTCACTAAAGTTTCCGCGAAAAAGTGAGATAATTACAAACAAACGGAAGTGAAATCGTAGTCGTGTCGTTTAAATCTCACTTTCTATTTCCGGGCGTGACTCGCGACTCGTTCATTCAATTTTTTTCTCTTATTTTCGCACGCGATTTTTCCTCCGATCGAAACACCAGTTGAAACGATCACGTTTCGCGACGTGACAACCCTTTTCCGTCCCTTTCTCTCCGTCCTCTTACTTTTTTTTCAAATTTTCAAATTTTATATTCTCCATTCGTTCGGTTTATCTTCCGTTCGTAATACGATACAATCTCCGTACGACGCCAAGTCACGAATAGACTTACCTTCGTTTTCATCCTGCGGCTTACGTGTGTTTTAGCGTGGCACTGAACCACTGACTGAACCGCTTCGTTTTCTACGAGCACGCTTATATACTCGTTCGGTATAATAGCTTGGCACTTTCCCTGCACCTCAATCGGGTCTCATATTATATGCGTTTCGGTCGCTATATTTGCAAAAAGCATCCGAGGCGTTCGCGCGTCTCTTCGGGGTGGGAGAGGGCGTAAGTAGGTAGGAGGAGAAGTATGAGGGGCGGGGGAGTGCGGGGGGGGGGGATATTATATCTATACGAAACATTTGTGTATATGTATATAACGAAGGAGATGGTATTAAATTCAGGAGGCGTGTGGGAAAACGAGATGCCCGAACGGGGAGAATCGTTCGGGTTCGTTATTTCGATCGTTTCGAACAATGTAAAGTAAAAAAAAAAAAGAAAAAAAAGAGAGACGGCCTATAACTTACGTACGTATCTACGCATATTTTTATAGGCGTAGATTCGCAGAATCGTGAGTATAATAGAGCTTGATACAGGATACGAAACTGGATCGTTCCTCTGTCACTGATGAGCACATTAGGTAGGGAGGCCAAGGAATTAACCGCCGCACTCCCATAAACATAGACTCGCGAGAGATGATGTAAAAGAGTTCGCTACTTTCCAATTTTTTTTCTTTTTTTCTTTATTTCTTTCTTTCTTTTTCGTGCTACTGTGCATATCCACAGTTTCGTAATAACGATAAAGCTATTTCTCTCTCTCTCTCTCTCTCTCTCTCTCTCTCTCTCTCTCTCCCAATCTCGATCCGTGGCGCGAACGATATCTTTCTTTTTTTCTTGTTTGTTTATTTATAATCGTATTCGAAAAAAAGTGGGCTAATCGAAAAATTATAACGGCGCCAACAAAAATAGGACAAGAATGTTCGATCTGTCCGAAAAGTCGAAGGTAAACGTTTTGTCAACGTGACTAAATATCGAGTCGGCTGATCGACGGGGCCGATTTGGAAACGAGGAAAAAAATGGAATTTAATAATAATAAAGAACAAACAAAAAAGAAGAAAGATAAAAATAAACAAGAAATAAACGAAACTTAAGCACGCCCGTTATTTCAACGATATCGGGACACACGGTTCGATGGAAGAAGGAAGGGAAAGAGTGACGGCGAGGGGCAGGGGGAGGGCGGAGGGGACTTCAAAACTTTCGATTCGACTTGCGACTGCTCAACGTAATTGCTATATCCGACAGCGAAAGTAAAGTACGTGGGACAAAAAGAAAATCAGCCACGAACGCTCGCCGAGAGAAGGGACCGCTCGAAGATCCGATAATGTCAAATTGTGACTAGGAAGGAAGATGTCGAACGGAGATATTGCTCGGGACGGTAATGGCGACGTAGTTTGAATATCTTTGGAGTTATTTCTTCGAGAGTGGGCGTGAGAGAGAGAGAGAGAGAGAGTGAGACTAAGAGAGAGACGGAGAGAGAGAGAGAGAGAGAGCGACTGCTAATTGTAATTGGTGCCGCGAGATTTTATTCCAGACTCGAGTTTTTCGCGTACTTACGGTGTGAAAATCGGGATTGTCGTAATCACGGACGACGACGGACATCCGACTTTTACTACACGTGTATATAGATATACGAGTGTAGAGGAATATATTTTTTTTATTTATAAACTGACATGTCGAACGTGAGACTGCGAAAATTTAAGTACTTTCAGTGAGAGCGTGGCAATGCACTCGAGGCAGAAAGAGCGGCTGATAATATAACGTGAATCGTACCGGCGGTAAACATCCTTAATGTAAAGTCACGATACTCGTATATTATGTAAATAAGGACGAAATTAAATTAGCTTCCTGTACTAACGAAAACGTTTGTTTTATTTTTAAATCGTTTAATCATTTATTCAGCGAAGACGTACAAAGAGGAAGAAGAAACTTTGTTCGTCACGAAGAATCGTTTGGATCGGTTTCTACTATTTTTGTTTGTTTTTTTTTCTCGTGAAATAGTTCCTTTAATAATCATTATTATTTAAGACGTAGTATTTTGTTCTCATGATCCAAAAACAGAAGAAAAAAATAGAAAAATAGAAAATTGACTAATTATTTCGTGTCTTTTCGCAACGACTTTGTATTGTTTTCTTATTTTTATCTTTTCTTACAATGTTAATAACAATCTCGTCGTCTCTCGCGAAATCGAGCGAACGCCTTTTGCCGTCGTCGCGCGGCTCCCACGAGTCTGCGATTATAAAGGAGAGGCGAGTACGTAGAATAATTGCCCGAGGAAAACAGAAATCCGAGCAATCCTACGCTTACACGCTGGATATAAATCGTTCTTTCTGTGTTGAATCGGCCAGCTCCCTATTATAACTATATATGTGTGTGTGTTTACAAGCGCGTGTGGAATATCTAATGCCGCGTGTTTAATACCGTTGCATGTACGACCACCATTTTGCCAACTGAATCTCGTGCGATAAAAGGCACAAGCACTTTTGAGTGATTAATCGCGAGTTCGCCCCCATGTCGGGTATCCCGTCATATCTTCACGGCCGCACGTAATACGTACAGTACCAGCAAAACCAAAAATCACATATAAATCATCTACATCCGTCTTAAATCTTGGATTTTCCCCTTTTTCCACCTAAAAAAGTAAAAAAAATGATTTAAAAACCTCACTATACATTTTATAACAATATTTCCATTAATTTATTGTTCTCGCCAACGTCTCAATAACCTGTAAATATATATTTAAATAGTTTAACGAGAAAAAAATCTAAAAATTATTTCAAACGCGTTGCCACCATCGGATTATTGTTATTATTTACAAACCACTCTGTCCGATTCGATTTCTTTCCGAAGCGTTTCAAAATATCTGTCTAATTTACCATGCAAGCATCGCTACATTATATCGCATCGTCTCGGCCAGATTTGCATTGTTAATTGACTCGAACATGTGATCGTTCAGACCTATACTTAACACGGATTAGTCAATACCTCTGAAGTCACTGAATATTTTCTGCTTCCAGCCACATATATATATATATGGTGTATGGATGAAACGTAGGAAAGAATTATAAGTAGCAAAAGGGGGCCCATCGCTCTCGGGGATGCTGTACACCAGGCGCATCTCGCTCCCCAGGCCCAACCCGTTCGTTTACCTCAATACATATAGCTATATATATGTGCTCGACATTTTACCGCAGACCAAAGTGCCTCAGGCTATGCACACAAAACTTTCGTGGTCCTTAATTGAAAACGAACGGAATTAAGCGAGAATGCGAGTGAACGCGAGTACGATATACATGCGAGAGAATATAAGCATCGTGTGTTGTGCCCAGACTCACGAGAATGCACGCGGGGCATCGTAGTAATTGGAAACTTTTACATTGCGTGCATCACAGACACGGACACTCCGCGGCTCTCCGACGCGAGAAGAAGTGTGCGCAGTCTCGAATAGCGCCGTGAGTTCGACGCCGAATTACCCAACCGTGAATCTCAAAGAGAATTTTCTACGGTGTTGGCTATCCCGCTACTCCCTTTTTTTCTCGTCTCTTATTCAATTTATCATATATATATATATATATTTGTATATAATTCGGGCTTTGGACGAAATATAAAATGACGAGTCGTAAATTTAATTTACATAAACGCTCGACTCCAGTCTCGATTCGACTCGATGGAAAATCATTAATTTATCACTTTTTTCACGTAACAGTCCGGGGAAAACTATTGCCCGTGACATAAGGTACACGTTTTGACTCAGGTGTTAACGTATATGAACGAGATTTTTCACAGAAAAATGTTTTTTTATTAAAGAACGAACAAAAAATGACGAAATAATTTTTCGACGTGTACGATTGGTTAAGTGCACACGTAGAAAGTTTTTGCATTTCCTCAAACACGTTAATATCGACGATTGCAATTTCTTTTTTCGGAAGAAAGTGAAGGGTATGGACGCATTTTATAGATATATTCACCGAGAACGTCAAACTTTCCCCAAAAGTTTCGAGTGCATTCTCGCATCAACGGTTAGTGCTCGCATCAACTCTCTTGCGATTTACGTATATACTATATATATATATGTGATACGCACATAAGCCGGTCCAAAGAGAATCATCTTAACGAGCGGTCAAACACCGCAGAGCCTTTTGGTCTCCGTAGCCCCACCACTTAATGTGCCGCCGTCACGAACTTTTTGAATTTGGAAGTAATTCGGCAATGAGCACTACGCATAACCGTGTATTTAACCCTTTTTCTCACGTACCGCGGCAAGGGGTGTTAATTGAGACGTTCTCGCGGATATACGGGAGACGCGAGCCTCGCGAATACCGTATTACGACGTCGGCTCTCGTATTGAAAAATTACAGCAGGGCGAACCTCCCAAAAAAATGACAAAATTATCTTGAATTTTTATTTTTTTTGCATATGCACCGTTAAACGTACTTTTTGCACATGGGGGAACATAACGGCTTCTGAAATAAATGCGATGGAACAGGAAAATCGTATAATTTTTTTATTTTTGATCGAAAATTTTGAAAAAATCCGTTTTTTTGGGGATTTTTTGACGAGAAAGATATACGTCCACTTAAATTTTTAGTATTAATGCGAAGTTTTCAGCCCATTACGACCGCTCGGGTATTTTCGTTGGAAAAAAAAAAAAAAAAAAAAAAAAAACAGAAATCACCTGCCTTTTCGTCTTTTTTGTTAATGACACGGCCCAAGTCGATGACGACTATGATTACAAAATGGGAAGGATAATTTTCCTCGGGATTATCCGGCTAGTTATGCACCACAAAGAAAAATGTCCTATTTCCTCGTAATTCTCTGTGGCGAAAAGATCGTTTTTTCCCGCCCTATTTTTCCCGAGAGGCCCACGCGCGCGGTTTAAAGACGAGCGAGAGGAAAAGTTTCTCAGCGCGGACACCTGCGAACGATCGCTACGAAAGGGATGGGTTCCGGTGCATTGTGTCCCGTTTTCGTCTCCCGAGAAAAAGGCATCCCTGTATGCACCTGCGAGAGGCCCCGGCACTCGCGAATAGTTTCGCTTTGTCGTCGCTAATGCCGATTTTAGGCAGAGTGGGGGAAAGCCAGAGAGCCAGCAAGAGAGTGGGGGTATTGTGGGAAGAGAGAGGGGGTACTCGCCGCACACGCTGCAGGACGAGCATCGAAGAGGAGAAGGACCACGTGATGATGCGTTGGGCCCGATTGTCCCTCCACGTACCACCGAGGGCTTCGGGGCACGCGCCTTCGTGACGCGCACTCCCTCTCTCTCTCTCTCTCCCTCTCTCTACCACTCTTTGGCCGATCTTCTCGTCACTTCAATTACGTCCCGAATTTTGGGGCTAATCGGAATTTCAAATCTCACGTCTAAGCACCGGCATACACGACGTTAAAACGCGAAGACTTTGCTCGTAGTCGTACTTCCTTTTTTTTCTTCTTTACATAAACAACATTCTCTACCGAAGCGGAGGTTCATCAACGTTTTTCAAACTTCTCGATGCATCTGCTTCGAATATAAACTTCAAACGAGAAAAAATCATTCGACGAAATATAAAAAAAACTTGATTTTCATAGATTCGATCGTTAAAATTATTGTCGATTATGTTTAAAAATGTAATTATTTATGAATGAACATTATCATCGTCATCGTTATTACGAAAATGTTGTACATCATCGCCAACGGCCTCTCTCTAATATTCACCATGTTCGGTAGCAAGTTTCATATTTGTTAAAGATAATAATTATCGAGTTGACTTACTCTCGTAATCGAAGAGATCGGCGAGGCCTCGTACCGCATAAGCAAAAGCGGACGTTAGGTAGTACAACGTGTCGCGATTATGTCGAACCGGGCGAGGCTGAATGCTTCGGCCATCCGAGATCCGATAGCCAATTACCGAGTTACACGACTGGCTTGCTCTGCGACATGCGCCGTACGACAAGATGTCCATTACCTAATGTACTCCCTGTACCTGTAACGTATTCAACGACCCGAAAACCCCATGCGTCTCTCTCTCTCTCCCTCTCTCTCAGCCTCGATAGCCTGTTAATTATTTTTATTAATTCTAACGATTAATTACATTAGTAAACTATGTCGATTTTGCACTAATGAAAACAAAAAATGATCGGAAAATAAACCAAAAAAAGTCAAACTTAATCGACAATCGAGCCGAACGAATTTCTCGGACGATTTTTTGCCTATCTCTCGTTGGCGCAAACCCAGAGATCACGTATCTGCGTTTTCGACAATAATTATATCGATTTATGAATATACGTATAGTATATACGCCTGTGTAAGATTGTTATTATAATGCGCGGTGTGTTAAGTTCAAAAAATTAATAATAGCTCATTTCGAGAGCACGCGATCTAGTCGAGGAGAGCGGACAACATAGACACGCGCATATATACGAGCATCGGCATTACGAGATACCGATCGAAGATCGCCATAACTCGTTCGAGAATGGTCTTCACTTTCAGTCTTGAAGCGTGATCTATACATGTATATAGTTAATAGGTCCGCATAGTGTGCCCGTATAGAAGTCGTGCGTACCCCTCCGGTCTATAATTATCGATTTAATAATATCAACCGATCGCTCGCATAAAATCTGACGAGTATTAAAAAGAGAGGAGTTCAAGTTCGTCAAAGAACGGATTCTTTTTTTTTCATATATTTTTTTTCTCTTTCGAGTGCCGGCTTTTCGATATCGATCTTTTCTATACCAATCTCGTTTGCGATCGACGTATTCGTGAACGGTTTTCACGGGAAAAGGTTTTAGAGAACGAATGCCCGATGATTAAAAATTATATCTCTATTCGCACCTGTGAAAGGTCGGAGAAAGAAACCTTCGACGTGGTTTTTCTTTTTAATTACGAGAAAAAAAGAGATCTCAGGTGCATCGTTGAAATCTTTTTTTTACGCAAATCTTTTTTTTTTAATTTTATTGTTTTTTTTTCTGTGGCACATGTGAAAACGCCTGCTGCAGTTATTAATACTGTAATTAATAACACAGCCGGGTGATCAGCGTCGGTGTTTTATAAAAAAAAATTATCTTAAGAAAGTCGTTAATACATTTTTTTTAAATGCTCCGAACTATGCCAGGTCGAAAAAAAATCCTCCAGTTCTAGACAATTTCGATAAATTGTCGTTTTTGAGAATTTTTTTTTCCTCGGATTCCTGAGTCATTGCCAGGTAGCCGTAAAAATCATTGGTTACCAGTCTCGAACACCCCTCATTTGTATCCTCAAACAGCGTGCCGAAAGCTTGAACTTTTTTTTTTGCTTTTTACAGCCACGAATTTCTCGCGTGGCTCGCGAATTTCGAATCCTACGAGGAAACAGAAGATTCGCTACGTGCGTCGAGAATTTCTTGTTTTTTTTTTGCTGCGGTTGCCAGAACTTGGCAATATTTTACATGTCGTGATACGCGGTTATAGAGACAAGCACCGGCGCGTCGAGCTCTCGCGAAGAAAGTATACGAGGAGCCATTATAGCCAACGCTGGAAAGTCTCTCTCATTGCGTGGTATACCGTAACACGACGTGTATATATATTCGCGGGGTATTAATTTTATGTACATAAACGTATACATACACACGTGCACGGGCCAGGTACGTTCGACTATCCTTCCTCCCTCGCGATCCACCACCGCTAAAATATAGCGAAAAGTGCGATGCACTCGCTGATTAGACCGAGGCAAATTAATCAGCCGCCGCTCTTCTTCCTCCATACAATAATGTAAAATGAAACTGGAAATAAAAAATAACAATAATAATAATAACAAACAGGAATATCCGATATCATGACGCAATTGAATCGGACACCGTTCTCGCTTTCCAACCAGAATCGTACCGAGCTAAGTGCGACCGCGAGTGCAATAACGCGTCCGCATTTATTTGACATTTAATTCGCTTCCTCGCATTGTTTTTTTTTAAATATTTTTTCTATCATACGAATAGCGCGACAAAAAAAACGAAGTGTTCTATTTCCGGGATTGGAAAATAAACGATTAGCGTAAACATTATAAAACAATCTCAAGTATCACATGATTGTTATCTCGAGATTTAATCGTGAAAAAAAAGATTAATTTCCAGGTAAAAATCACGTAGCCGCGTAATTCATGAAAAAAAAGTAAATACACGCGAAAACGAAAAAAAAGACACAGAGCGAATGAGCATCGAGGGTCCGGAAATTGTCGAGGTCGGCAGAAATCCCCGGAAGGCGTTCACAGGGATGAGAGAAGGCAGGCGTATTTATACAATATATACGTATATTATTCGGGCGCGCCTTGTAATCGAAAAATCGCTTATTATAATTTTACGTAAAGAATTGAGAGGTAAAACGGCGCTCGCGCGAGGTACCAGTCGTGTGCACACGTGGTGGACGATAAATGTGTCGCGTGTCTGGCTAACCCAACGGACCTCGCTCGCGCCCGAGAGCCACGGAGAATCGCGTTACGGGGACGAGACGACGCGCGAGAGCCACCCAAAGACGTTTAATTTCTCTGTCGCATCTGCCTAAACGGCACGAGCCTATGATCTTCGGCCGAAGGGTTGCTCGAGATTAAATTTTTTCACTCTCGGCAATATACATATATATATATACATATATGTAGATGAGAGATAAGAATGGATGGAGGGAGGGGGGGGGGGGAGAAAACCTGAATTTTTCCATTACTGTCATTCCCGACTGCATTTTACAACGCGTATCTTTCTATATACTTAAAGGCTTACTGACATGCGCGCATTAGTTACATCGAAAATTCGAGCGCCACCCGCGGCAATTCGCGGCACTAACGTGGGGGAGCGCGCGTATCTCTCTCGTATATGTATATACCGTACTCGAAACTACTTCGTTCCGAATCGTTCGAAGTACGAGGCAAATTATTTTCTCAGAGGTATCATTAGAAAAAAGAAAGGTAGCCACAAAAATTGATGCTGATTAAATTTTCGTGGTATCGTATACGACGCGGGTATAGTCAAGGGGGTAGAATTTAGTTTTGGGCGAGGGAAGATGAGACGAGACGAGACGAGACGAGAGATGCATTATGCACGGGGCGCGTGTGCATCGTCGTCGAATCTTGTTTTGCCGCTGCGCGGCGTATGGTCGATGCACCGGAAAGAGCTAGAGGGCTAGGCTTCTCCCTTCCTCCCTCTCTCACTTTCTCTCGTAGGGCAATGCTTAATGGGCATTCGTGATTTTGCGTGCTTAGATTCTCAAGGGCAGGTGAATTTCTCGTCGTCCTCGTCGTCCTCGTCGTAGTCGTCCTCGGCTTCGTCGTCGTAACCAACTGTCCCCTTCGAGGCAAAAATTCTAATTTTTTATTCTTCTCGTTCAACCCTCTCGTCCTCTCCACCGCCTGACACCCTTCGCGTTCCTCGAGAGAAATAAAAAAACGATGATCGAAGAAGCCGTACGCTTCTTTGCATCGCGATTTTGATACGAGAACGTATATATAGTTATACGAGACGCGTGACGTTGGAAGTTTCCGAAACGGTGCCCCCTACCCCGAAATTTCTCATTGATGTTCGAGATCGCCCCCCGGGTATTATATCAGCTCCGAGCAAACGATTCTTCTCGCTTCTGCGCATGAGCGATGCGCCCCCTTCGAAACTTGGAAATTGTTGCATGAATTTTACAGTTTGTGTTGATTTTTTTTTCTTTCTTTTTGTTTTTGGTTTTAGGCGGACGCGCATTATGTCTGTGGGAAAGAACGCACGAGACGCGTGCTCTGCGTGTGCCATTATACGAATCGGGGATGGTGAGCGGAGGATATAATTTTCCTTCGTCCCTCTCTCTTCCTCTCCCTCTCTCTCTCTCTCGCTCTCTCTCGCTGTTTCATGGATAATCTTGAAAATTTAAGAATAAAACACAGTTTTCAAAAAAACAAAAAAAATGCTTCAAAACATTTAATCAACAAATTCTCGGCATTTTTTCTTATTCGAATAATTGCGTTGGATATTTAATTATTTTCCAAGAAACGCGAAATCTTAAAAATTCCAATATCGTACGCTGCCTTCGCTATTTTTTTCTCTTCTTTTTTTTTTTTATCGCAGACCCGTCATTTATCGTTCGATATTTTTCGAAATCCTTGAGACGAATATCAGTTTCGTGCCGAATGTTACAAGGTCTTTTCGACTCTTGCGTATAGATATTTCGGCTTCTACCCACTTCTATTATCTCTAATAGTGTCTCGAGGAATGGGAATCGCTCGAGTCACGATCAGTTCCGGTATGTCTCGGACGATTTTGCCCTCTCGTACAGTCTTAGACCATAAGGGGCGGGGGTGGGGAGGGGGGGGGGAGGGAACGAAAAAAAGTATTTTCAACACGGAAGAGAGTTCGACCGTCGGTGATCGCGACGGACGCGTGTTTGGTACGTGCGCGGTATAGATTTTCCCCACGTAATGATCGTTCGTGAGAGAACTGGTGTGCAGATCTTTCGCGACCTCTTGAAGTAAGTATATATCTCGGGATACCTCGAAACTCGTGCCAAATCTCAGTTGGGGGAAAAGAAACGAGAATATGTTGTTTTGGACAAAAATTAAAAAAAAAAAAACAAAAAAAAGAAACGAAAGACCTTTACGGGTCGTGCGCGCGCCCTTAGAAAAAATCTCTATGATCTTCCAATGTTTCCTATTTTTTTGGAGGTTCGATGTGTCGTTTTTTTTTCGTTTTTAGTAAAATCACCCACACGCTTTCATCCCACACTCCATTATTTCTAAAATACTGTCCGGGGCCAAACACGATGCTCGTTCGGGATAAATCTTAGGGTCGGGAATCGTAGGTACTGAAAACAACACTAGTTTCGTGATGTACGGAGCGAGAGTCGGTCACGAGACAAAAAAATACGCGGTCCACAGTCTTTTATTGCTCTTGAAAAAGAATTCTTCGATCACGAGAGACACGCGAGTAACGTAACGAAAACGAAGGAATAAAGAAGAGAAAAAAAACGAGGGATACGGGACGTTTGCGAAGATTTTTATAATTGGGTAGAATGCGGGGGCTGGAACTGAGTGTTGGAGCCTTGAAATTTCATTATGTTATATTGCGGGGGAGAAACTCTCGCGAATATAATTTGCGGGTCAATCGGCGAGAACACAGGGTTTCGCGCAACGACGGTATAATCAATACGTGGAAATTGGGCAAACGGCGAAGTTCCTTGTCCAACCGATAATCGCCGCTCGGATTTCTTTCCTAATCGTTTACGAATTATTCTGAATTCATTAAATATTCGTAAATCGATCAATTTTGTCTTTATTTTTTAACCGTAAAATTTCGATTTATCGATAATTACACCGTTTTCTGATTTATTCAACGATCTAATTAATTTGGTATCCGTCGCTCGATCGATAAGAAAATAAATTGTCAAGACAATCGAGAAATTTTATAAATTTTTTAAATAAAAAATGAAAAAAATTTTTTTGCTGTTTGGCCAATAACTGGACCGTTTTTGAGGACACGTGGTGTTTTCGAAACGGGAGGTCGAACGGTTTGGTGGCTCAAAGCGTGTAATTTCACGTTGTCTCAACCTCATCCCTCTTGCTCCCTCTCTCTCTCTCTCTCGCTCTCAGTTCATTCGTGATGTCATTTACCCGGGCGATTATATTAGCACGCGCGTCCCAGAAAAAAAATGAAGAATGAAAAGAAAGAAACAGAAATTTGTGCGTTCTGCCGAAGCAACGTATCTCTCCGGAGGGCTCGGAATAATATTGGACGCTCGCGCGCCTAAATGTTTTGGACACGAAGTGAAATTTTCGGAAGGCTTTTTTCGTTCCTTTCTCTGTCTCTGTCTCTATCTTTCTCTCTATGTGTTAGCCCCTCTCTCTCTTTCTCTCTCTCTCTCTCTCTCTTTCTCATTTCAATTCGACGCATGACAAATAAGTTCGCTATCGGCGTCGGTAAAAATGAAAGTTTCTCGAGTAACGACGCACAACGATGATTACAGACGTACGTTAAAAAAGTTCAAAATATTTGAGCGGTCAGATTATATCGCCATAATTAGAACACCTCGACTTCATTATTCCGTAAGTATTTTTACAATGTTGTAATATTTTCGGTACACGCATGACAATTGTCCTACCCTCGAGCATCCACGTCAGTCAAAACAACCCTTTCGCATACGAAAATAACGAAAAATGGATTTCAATTGTTCGAAATTTCGCAAGACGATTCAAAATAATTATAAAGAAATGTTTGCATTTAACAAAATTAATTTTTCACCACGTTTTACCATAAATTATGCCCGATACTTGAAAATTATTATATTTATAATAAAAAAAAACTATCGCGATGTTTTTTTAAATAATTTTCGAAAATGAATATTTCGCCGGTGGTAAAGTAATCCATGGTGCCAACTCGCGAAGAATCGTGCCTGTCATAATCGTCGTGAAAATGGCAAATGCCTTCAGGGAGTTCCAAAAATTTTTTTCACGTCGATAAAAATGCTAGTATGCAAATTTCTCCATAGATGTTGCGACGAAAAAAAGGGAGGGGGGGGGGGAGTGGAGTACATCCGGAGGAACTGACGCTCGAGCGATTTTGGGGCACCTGTGTATTAAAGGTGTTGTGTATTATTTTTTGGCTTTTTTTTTGGACACCACACAGCGAACACTTTAAAGCACGATAGGTGCGCGAAAAATTGTTAAACGCGAGCAAAAGAGAGAGAGAGATAGAGAGAGAGAACGATACCGTCTGATTGCCGTCGTAAACGTCGTTACAGGCTCACGAGAGCTCATCACTTTTCGATTAACGACTTTCAAGCCCGCGCGGCTTACCGCAGTTTAAATTTACTAGCAGTTCGACTATATATGCACCATAGACGGGCTGCATAGCCTCGAGTGCATAAGCCCCATATACATATATATATATATATATACGGCCTATATACACATACATGTGTGTATATAGGCCGCTTGTGCGAAGATTTCGTTCGCGCGTTAGTCGAAAATGACTCTATCGGGACTCACCTTGCGGCTAAAGTAAAGTAAACGAGAAAAAAATTAAAAAGGGGGAAGTAAAATACGTAAAAAAAAAGAAAATGGCGAGAGGCTGGGCGCGAAGAAATATTTTACACACTGCTGCGCGCGTATTTCTCTCCCCACTCTTCAACCCTCTCACTCTCTCTCTCTCTCGCGCGCACCATAAGTGCCGAGAACATCACGAAATATATAATCTCGCGTTATGTTTTCGAGTTTTGGAAATAATTTTGGTGCCCGGCCGTAACGCTGTTTTTGAACGTTCGCATAAAAAAATTAACAGAAAATAAAAAAAGCCTATATATATATATATTATATACGAGCATTGCCGTGAATCATTAAGCATGGAATCGCGTGAAATATTCGTCCGGCCGTGTCCGAAGAGCAAGAAGTTTCGCAGGGGCTAATAAACCCGGCCTCCTCGCTCGGAAGGAACCGCTCTCGCCACGTTTTGAACAATTTTACACGAAATATATTCGTTCCTTCCCTTCATCCCGTCATATATATCAAAATTGATCTTAATATACGGGAAAGGTGGGGTTCGCGAGGCGATCCGACGATCGTGTCTACCGAAAAAAAAACAATTTAGGACATAAACAAAGTAAAATAGTGATACTCAATTATTATTCGACATTTTTTATCGATCGAACTAATTTTTCCAATGAGTATTAAATTTAAATTTTAACAAGACGAATCGAAGTTTTTCTCGATTATTTATTTCAAAATTTCTCGATTTTCATGAATGAATGATGAAGTGAGAAGGGAGAAGGGGAAGTAGACAAGGCAAAAAGACAAGGCAAGGCCTTTTAAGTGCCACGCGCCTCACGCGCGTCGAGCCTGCGAAAATTACGGGCCTATCATGTAAATTCAACCTCTAATCGAGCCCCGACAATTATTACACCAGAATTGATTAAAACTCGTTTTATTAAAAAAAATATATCGGCTTTCAAATTTTCATAAACACGATTATTTTTCATTCATTGCTCGATAAAAAGCTACGCTTTTAAACCCAGCGTATCACTCCGTGAATAATACTCGAGTCGAAACTTCGTTTCTCTCTCTCTCCCGCACGCGAGAGTATCTCGGACCACCGAGAGAGCGGACCGATCAATTTTGAAAAAAAATTACAGGCATTTAACGCTCGATCGTGAACCTTGGATTTGATTTATCGTCGAGGCCTACAAATTCCATTCATTCGAGAATCTCAAATAGCCCGTAATACACGAGACTCCTACTAAACCGTAGCTTCACCCTTGATGCTCGGAAAAGGAGAATTAAAAAAAACACATTTTTTTTTTAAATCATCAATTTCGCAAAAGTTCAATGACCTTGGCCTCGTTCGCGGTAAAATCATTTTTGACCACCGTGTGTGACGTGATACGATAAATTGTAAATAAAAACTGTGAGTCGTTATAAACGCGCATACACACATACGCACATAAATATATAAATGACATTTATAACGGAGAATACAACGAGAGACACGGTCGAGTGGCGTTAGTCCTTTCTCCCCTCAAAGTTACACACCGGGACACGCGCCAAGGATATATCGTCCCTTTTGCCGACGATCCCCTCGTCGCGGATCGACCATAGGGTTTTACACACACGTACGTACTCACACACTTGACCTCGCGTATTGTTCCGGAATACTCGACGAGTCATCCATTACATCGACAATCGACACGCCGACACCCAACGTGTCAGGACTTTATCGAACCAGCTAATCTCTCGTGTTACCACGATCCTTATTTGACAATAATATTTTCATGTCCGATCATAAGACCATTTTTCCCGACTCATCTTTCCCAAAAACCATCGAATAAACGAGCAAACAAAAATCGATCAAAGACAATAATAATAATAATAATAATAATAATATTTTTTTATTAATTATTAATATAATAATAATACTTTATCGTTTATTATTAATAATAATAGTTATGAATATTTGACCACAAAATTGTTCGAGTGAATTAGGAAAACCTCAGGTACGAGGTCGAATATGTCAAGCCTCGCGCTTAGAATTAATTCTAACACCAAGAATTAATTCTCTCTCTCTCTCTCTCTATATATATATATATATGTGTATATATATATATAGTTATAACGTTGGGTGTAAGAATATACGAGGCCTGGTGACGGTTCTCGTGTCACAACAGTTCGTTTAGGTGTGTCGACTTTAATCCTGAGGTGTATCGTATGTCGCGTGGCGCATATGATCCCCCTCTTTTGCGGAGGATTACGAGAAGGATTGGGTTCTACTCTGCTGCAAGCATAGATAACGGCTGTGTAAGTTCTCTGAGCGGGCTGCTCAACCCCCTCCTCCCTGTTAACACCCCTATATCAGGGGTAGGAGAGGTCGAAGGAACATCCAGCACCCACAAATATCACCGACAACAACCAGAGAAAGCAAACGTTCTGTGCGACCCTCGACCCAACTGCAACCGGGCCAACTTCTCGCACACGACCGACCGCACCGCGCATAATTGAATAAGCCCCGGAGAGGGCATCGTGCATTATCGCGAGATTTTAGATAAACTCGTCGCTGTAATTGGATGATTTTCATGGGGAATGATTTTCGCGTTGGCCATCACAATAAAATATATAAAACATTTTTGATACGATACGACGCGTTCGTTAAAGCTTGGGAAAATCGTCGATACCATGTTTGTACTTTTTTTTTTAAATTTATGTCACGTTTTTCATCGTCAATTATTCACGATTTTGATCGACGATAATTTTTTGTTTTCGTTAAATAAAGAATATTTATTATTTCTTTCGCAGCTCCGGATTCGTCCGGGAATGAGAAGAAAAAAAACGAGTCGATCCTCATTCGGTTGACTCTCACGAACGAGTTCGAACAATTTTAATTCCTCAATCGTCCATTCCCCAAAGCCCCCCTGCTCTTTCCTACCTCTTTATAACACAACCCTTTTGTGGATCGTTTCGTCCGTGCGCAAATAATTGGTCAAAACAGGCTTCTGGCGAATAATTACTCCGTGAGATGATTGAAGGCACGCGGGTAGAGATGGGAAGGACCACCTTTATTGGAAAGGGGCGTCCACGGTATATCTAAGAAGTGGACCGAGTACGAAATCCGAAGAAACGATGCGCGACTCGTTGGGTCCGCGGGAGTTACGCAAAAAGGATCGTGACATGCAATTGGACGTGGCGATATACTTGGCGAAACGAAGAAAAAGATAAATTGGACCGCCTTGGGTGACCCGAAATATGTAAATCGTCATTTTTCATAACGGATCATTATGATTATTTCTATTTTATCGTTACATTCAAGGTCAAAGTGTCAATGTCGTTGGAAAACTTGGGAGTATCACATCGCCTCTGTCTCTCTCCTCGAAAATTACGCAAATTCGTAATTTTATATAGTTTTCATTTTTTTCAAAAATTCCTCGAGTAGCGAAATGAATTTATTTATTTTTTTTCCTCCCCACGAGAAATACCATTCGTCGTTATTTTCACGAGGATTTATCGCGGTCGTGGCAGAAAGGAGGAAAAGAGACAGAGAGAGAGAGAGAGAGAGAGAGAGAGAGAGACGAAACGAATAGTCTTCGCTGGATGCCCGAAACTTCTTGCAAGCCGCTCTTTGACAAGTGGGTAAGTTTTTGCTCGACTCTTGAAACGCGTTCGTTCTTTCTCTCTCTCTCTCTCTCTCGCTCAACGTCCTTCCCCGGGAGCCGAGTGAATCGAGGATATAAGCAACGTATATACAGAAAGCGCGCTCCGTCCAAACTCTTGGGCAAACGTATTTAATTGATATTGCCGTCCCGGGGATTTTTAATCCGTAATAAATTTCGATCATGCGCACAAGATTTATGAAGTTAACGTGGTGGTAGCCAGAAAATATATCGACGGCGGGGTCCCGTGGCCCGAGACGATCCTGTCGAATATATGTATATAGAAGAATCGAAATCGTGAGAGGAGAAGACGATTCGACGTCAAACCGATCCCTCCTCCCTCCCTCCTCCTCCTCCCCCTCCTCGTCGCCCTTTTTTAACTCATCCCACCATATAATTCTCCATCTTTTTAGCTCCGTCAGCAAAATTCGCAATTGGACTTAAGAGCTTTATGGCGGAGCTCCACTCTGTCAAGAGTCCACGAATTTACGAGATCGAAAAGCCACGGGAGAGAAACTCTCGATGTATCTCTCTCTCTCTCTCTCTCTCTCTCTCTCTCTCTTTCTCGATCTACCGTCACTTCGTTCTCATCGTGCGTACGCCAAAATCGGAAACTCACCAGGATTGACGCTCTCTCCGTACGTCCCTTTCGCGTCACTCTCGTCGTCCTACGGGCCTATAACCCATCGATTGGCGTTTATTTTAATCCACCTGTCGAAATGAATCTACGGTGTCGACAAACATATACGTATATATATATATATGTGTATATATATATATATTACTGTATAATAGTGTAGCAAGGGCGATTCTTATTCACCTCGAGGAGAGTGTCCATCGACATACCCGTCACGTAATCGACGTGCGCGTCTATCACACAAGACACAGGCACACACATACACACACACATACATATATGTGTGTATATATATATCACGATGCTGGCTTCTTCAGCCTCGGGACGAGAGACAAAGTGGAGGCGATCGTACGAGATGAGACACGCGAGAGCAAATCGTCGTAAATTCCGGACGATCGGTCTTTCGAAATGTACGATACGCATAAATTCGTCAATGAGGAGGTATGAAAGTATATAACAAACAAAAAGAGGAAACGTTAAAAATCCCTAATCTAACGAAGCGGGGGCCCGAAAGCTTCACGGGCGAGAAAATAAAGGAATATATAACGATGACCGGAGGGTTTGCTCGATATTCCGGTGAGAGACGGATTATTTTAATGGGAAAGTAAAATGGTTTGCTCTTATTTTCTCGATCGTTTGCTCGTTCTATATGTGACCCGTATATATATATAAATACAATATATACAGTTGATGTAATTTCGCAAAGACTTTTTCGCGACAATTTCTTTTTTTTGCCTCGATCATTCTTCGCTCTCTTCGATATATAGCAACAACGGTGAGGCTGAAATGCGCAGGGCAGCTGAGACCAATCACGTATATACATCTCTCTCTCTCTCTCTCGGATGAAAAGAGACACGCGGAAAGGAGGTTCCTCTCCCTCTCTCTGTCCCTCCTGATTCTTCGCCGGAGCGAACGATCGAAGGAGACTAACGAGTGAAGCGCGCATGACAACCCGCGCGAGTTTTGCTCCACGAGTTCGAATTTCTTGGCTTCTGTTGATTCTCCTCATTCCTCTCTCTCTCTCTCTCTCTCTCTCTCTCAGTCTCAATCCCTCAGTATCTTCCTCTCTGTGTGCGTTTCTCTCGTTGCCCACGGGGCATCAGACACCGGCAAATTGGCCCGACATATTTTCAGGACTCCGTGCTCCTACCGCCACCCGCCTTTATATATACCGTTTCCTTTTCGCTACCTCTCATTCCTGCTTCTCTCGTTCCCCCGGCCATGAGACCCGAGAGGATCCTCGATCGCCACGGCACTTACACATATATATCGCATTCGGTGTAGTAGCCAGTGGTTTTCGGCGTAAAACCAGTCGTTCGAGAATCTGAACGTAGAAGAGAGAGAAAGAGAGATCATGATGAGGAGAAGGGGGGGAGGGGAGGAGGGAGAAAATACGTGAATTCTTACGAAACGCCTGGGGAACGCGCGCGTCCGGTACTCTTGTACGAGATGCACACCAGGGCATTATTATATCTATCTCTTAGCGGCTCTTCGTGGTCACCTTGTCGCGCGATTCGAACGATGAAACCTGCCAATTTTGTCGAAAAAGTCGACTTGAGGAGGAGAAGGGAGGGGTTGATCTATGGAAGCGTGCTGTATGGTCGACCCTCGTGCCGGCCTTTTGCAGAGGACACGGAAGCGTCGAGAGAGAGCGAGAGAGAGAGAGAAAAAATGGTGCGAGATATAAACGGTGGGAAAAAGGTCCGGGCGACGAAAAAAAGTGTCCCGAGATTACCGAATCCTGGAATTTTGTCATCCTTCGAGAACGATAATTTTGCTCGGGTCGCGTAATGACGACGGGGATACTTTTTTCGAAGGAAATAAAAAGCGACGAAGATTTGGTAACGATAAGTACCATTTTCCGAGGAAATTTTAATAAACGAAATAACATTGATATAAAATTGATATAATTTTTATAAACGGAGATAATTCGTTGAACTCTTTAAAAACACTGTTTTTATCAACTAGCGAGTGAAATCACGAGTCAAAAATTTACAAACAAAATGGATGATCGATCGGCGGTGAATGAAACAAAAAAAAATGAGAAATCATCGATGAATCATCCCTCGACATTTTTGGAAAAGCGTCCGTGCGGTTTTCGTTCCGAACGATTGAGAAAAAAAATGAACGGAAAAAAAGATTATGATAAAAAAAATGAAAGAATATAATTCGTAACGAGTAAATTTGCACAGTGAAACTTTGATAGACGATCGAGAGGGCGAAAAAAATGGAGGGGAGGATTCCATGTCTGCGAAGACCCCCGTGGTGCGAGAATCCCGCGTTGGCTTACGTCGATCCTTCGAGTGTGACATTGGCGCATCTGCCCGCGCGCTTTTATACCGCGCACCACGCAAAATCGTTCTGGTAACTGTATCGTCGTGTAGTTCCGTCCCTATTAAATAACGGTACGAGTTCGTCACGAATGCCGTCGACACTTCGTCATTCACGAAACCACCGCGGTGTTTCAACCAGATGTACCGAGTGTCGAGCGTGAATCGACGGTCATAAAGTTGATCCGTGTTTACGAGACGGGAATACGTCGGGAGACCTCTCACTATAGATACCACGACTCGTTTGGCTGTGCAATGGCCAACACAAAAAAGCACCCTTTTCATCCCTTCCCTACCGAGAAGCGCCCTAACAAAGTCATTTGGCTCGTCTCCAGTGACTAAAATGCAATTACAAGCAATTAAGGGAGTTCTTTATTAGGGGGAGAGCCCAAAGGACTCGAGGAGGAGAAAGAGAGATAGAGAGAGAGAGAGAGGACAAAGAACTTTTTTTGACACTCTTTGGACCATCGAAACCTCGGCCCGGGCGCTGACAGCCTTCGAGTTCGACACCACCTGCGCTCTTCTCGAGAACGCCTTGACCACGGACCGGTAAGACTCGTGTGTAACGTCGACACCCTTTGACGGGTAGCTTGGAATGTTTTAGGATAAATTGTCGAGAGAATCACGTAAAATCCTATTTTACTGATTTTTTACTCTCGTAAAGTTCGTCAATCGGACGAGCTCGATTTCTTTGAAAAATCGAGTACGAATTTCATCTAAAAGAATTGGAATCGATGATTCGACGTCGATTAAGTGAATTTCGATCAATCGATGCTCGATCGGAAAATTTTTATTCAAACCGAACAAATTCGCATTTCTCAGTGCGCGTTTTGTTCTCAGGAGATGACTATTCCAATTAAAGTCACTGGTTATCATACTTTCAATTAGCATAACTCATACGGAGGGGTAGGTACGCGCCCGTCCCAGCCAACCCATATAACGACGTACTTCTGGGCAAAAAGGCAAAAAGCGTTCTTAGGTCGAAAGAGGTAGTCGTTGTGTGCTCGCATGAAGTATAAAGCCCGTGGGGCACTCTCTCTCTATTTCTCTCTCTCTCTCTCTCTCTCTCTCTCGTTGGCCACTCTACGTACATCGCGCGCGTACGGATTTTGCGTTTATTTTCTTCGCTCGAGTTTAACTCGTGAAGAAACAACAGCGGGAAGAAAATGACGTCGTGGTAAGAAGTAAATGAGTCGAGAGAATGGTAATAACATCAATACCATGTTGAATCACCGTTCTCTCGTGATCTCTGGCTGCTTCTGGCGATGTTTCCTGTAACCTCGGAAACGAAAAAAAACCACCAAGGTATCAAAAATTATTCCATTTCATTTAAAGATCGAAAAATTATGAAAAAAAAAACGTTTTTTCAATGGACAAAGATCGAGATGATCGTCAAGAAAAATTGAACGACGGGTCGTCGCACGGCACATAAATTAAAAAAAAAAAACATTGTTTTCGTTTCGATTTTGTAGAAGGGCAAAAAGAAAATTTTACCTGGGGGATAATCGAAAGAATCGTCCAAACGAAAGAACGAAAAAACAGTATCGCGACATGAAAACAACCGTACGGACATAACAGAAGGCTATGGGAGAAGTAACACGGAGAATAAAACAACGAGGAAACAAGTATATCTCGCGCCAAGCACGTGCTTGGCGAGTCGCGAGTCTCGCTGGACTGTTCGAGAGAGGAAAAGGGTTGCGCGACCCGCGGGGCTATGCATCGGTAATGCAATAATCGAAGTGGCGGTAAGTGCACGAGGCGCGGAGAGTAGGAAGAATGAGTGACTGAGAGAGAGAGCGAGAGATGAGCGCGTGGGCCATCGTGGACACCTTCGAGACGGAGCCGTTTCTTCTCGAGGCGTGAGTGAGTCGTCTCGTCTCGGTTTCTCGCGTCTCCGATGGCCCGTTCGCCGCTTCAACCGACTATAAAACCAAACTCGAGCCGACGTAATTACCGAGCTGCTGGTTGCGGCTGCATATACATATATACGCGTGCAAAAGGGAAAGAGGAGGAGGAGGAGGAAGAGGAGGAGGAGGAGGAGAGAGAGAGGGTGGTAAGAAGGAGGGGGAGGAGGAGGTGGGGCGAAGGGAAAGAGTGAGCATAGCTCGATTGGCTGCCAACTATAACCGAGACGGGAGTGTAAATCGAGTGGCCATTACCGACGGCTCTCCGTGCTCTCACTGCACTTCTCTCGGTACGAGGCATCACACCCCCGGTCATTTTACCGCTGCCGCCTTGTTCTTTTCTTCCCGAACTTGTGTGAAAAAATTTAATGAGATATTTACACCCGGAAAAAAATATTCACGGACCAGCCGTATTTTTCAGACTCGCGGGCACTTGGGAATGCGCTTGTTATTATTATTATTATTATTATTATTATTATTATTATTATTATTATTATTATTATTATTATTGGTGTTATTGTTTTTTTCAAGCTTTTAATGATTATCGCGTCAAGAATAAAAATCTAAAGTACTTTTCCGTGCTTATTTTCGTTTAATACCGTTATTTACCATATTCGGCCATTGCGTTTACTATTTCCAAGCGATATTTCTGGCTTAAAAATGATGAAAGTATGAATTATTGGCAAATTTCGCGGTTTATTGTATTTATTGGATGTTTTTTTAACCCTAGTTTGCGAGATGGAATTTGACACAAAAATCATTGTGGGGAGATTGGGGGGCATCCGGCATTTCGTAATAACAAAGCCGAAAATTTATAAACGCGAAATGAAATTCGAGAAACGAACGCGAGTCTACGGTCGAACGGTCGCTTTTTTTTTGTCGCGAGGTAGAGGGAAGGTGGGTGGGTCTGATTTATAATTTATCGTTTTATCGCCGGCGAACAACAACAGGTATACGGAAAACACCCGCGCGACGTAATTAACACGTTTGACGTAATGATAGCGCTCCCGCCGGACGATTCGCCACCGACGGTGGCTCCACCCAGGTGTGCGGCTCTCGCAGGTATCATTAATGCGCGTATTAGCGCCACTGAAAATTGTTTCTCGATCGTTGCTACGTAGACCCGAAACATCGACCTGTGCCTTTCGCGTACACCTGCGATTCGTAATTGGTTCTGTCCTTTAATTTCCGTTTCTTTTTTTTATTCGTCTTTTGTTTTTTGGGTTTTTGATTCTTTTTTTTTAAGATTCCGCGCTCGTTACTTCACGATGATCATTAATTATTCGTCGTACGACGGAGAGAGAGCAATCAAAATTGGATTAGGAGAAATTAGAAAAGGTAGTCGAGAGAGCTGCGAGGCTTATCAAGAAATTTAAGGGAGGCTGTGTCGGAATTCAATTTAAAAAAATGTTTTTTTACGTAGAAAAATGGAGCGACGTTGGAGGTGGTCAGGTGGGTAAAATTCATCGAAACGAATTATTTATTATTGCCCGGTTGCGGATTTATCCCTTGGGCTCATCGAAGGTGCGAAAAATATTGACGCAACGCGAGAGGGGGGCATTTACGTTTGTCGGTAAAGCGCGAGCCGGCGGCTCGTGCGTACCGGCAATTTTCACACCACGGTGCGGATAAAACGCGGCCGAGGATTCCGTGCGATAAACGGCACTCGCGCGTTTCATCGCGTTTGCGGATAATTTTTTTTCACCCTTTTCTATATATATATATTATTGTTTTTTTTCAAAACACAGTTCGAGAGGAGGGGTAGGAGTCGAAAAAAAATGTTTCAGGGCGTGTGCACCGCGAGCGTTGTCGATTCCCTCCTATTATTTTTTTCGCTTCCGCGGCGGGCTCTCACACCTTTGCTCCCTTGGCCAAAAAGGCGAAACACAAAAATTGGCCCGCGCGTGCAAAAAGGATTTTTACGATTCTCCTTCGTGGCGAAAAAAAAGAAAAAACTATTCCCGCGATTGGTCGAGAATTTTTCGAACGGGGAGATGAACTATCGAATGCCAATAATCAACTTCGTGGAGCAACGAGAATGGACGGCAAAAAAAAATATAAACGCTCACAAAGAAAGAGCGAAAAAGTTTTTAAGCGAGAGTTCAAATATTTGTATAACGAAATAAAATCGCGAGAGAAGCTCTCTCGCGCGGAACTCAAATAATATTTTCGTACCTGCCCATCTAATGCACGGTCCCGAGGTTCGCTAAACCGAAACAGAGAGAAGAGTTCGCGGTTCTCGCTTCTCTCCCATTATCTATATCTACGGCCACCTGCCGTAATAATAAAGCAATTTCGCAATTATCGAAACGCCGCTCGGGAGGGAATATAATTGCGAACGAAAATGGTGTGAAGAGTTTCGCTCATCGACCGTTCTCTCGCACTTTTCGCCTGAGAAATTCGTAAGTTTTAGGGAGAACGAACAGGAGAGAAAGAGGCTATCGTTTCTGCGCTCTCCTCTCTTTAAAGGATTCGCCGAGAAACCATTGTTGTTTCCGTTGAATGCCGAGACCCGATAGTTTTGTGGGGAGCGGTAAAGGCGAAAGGTTCAAGGGGGTGAAGGAACTCGAACGAACCTGACAGATTTCTAAAATTTTTAGGACATCTTTGATAGAACTTCGGCAACCCTCGAACTCGATTCATGTAAATAAGCTCTAAAAATCGTTAAATTTACACAAAATTTATAAACTCACCCACCAAATTTCAATAGTCTCACAATCTTTATTAAACTTCTGGCATTTTTCATCAAATGAAAGTTCAAACTGGTAAAACGACGCTCGAAATTTTCAACCCCCTCTGTTTATTATATATCCGACTCTTCTATATATATAAACCACCCTCGTACACCAGTTTCTATCTTGGCACAGCGACGTAAAGAGCAACCCCGAGGTCCGTTGATGATGGTCACATAACTCGGATCGAAAGGGCGTCGTGAGAGTTTCGAGGGGGAGGTTGAGAAGGAAAACTCGAATCCACAGCACACCCTCTCGAAAAAGGGTGAGAGCGTCGGCTATTAACCGCGAAGAGGGATTACGCATGTCCTAGCAGCTGTGCGCATCCTTCCTGGGCGTGGATCTCCCGAACGAGGGCCAATGGGCACGAGTCTACCGGTATCATCCGCCTCTCTATCGACCAATGGCATTACGAGCCTCGTATCAGCGAGGGTGTCATCGGGCCACTCGCGAACGAACGATCTTATCTAACCGAGGGTGTTACGAACCCATTTGGACTGGTCATCGATCCTCCGCTTGTACCGCAGAGCAAGCGCATCGTCGTCTTCCGCGCGAGTCGACTCACGGCGGTCCTCGGATTTTATTTTGTAATTCCCCCTCTCCTAGTCCCACGTTTTTCATAAAAAACACGCCGAGATGTCGCAAAAAACGGCAGGGTCGACACGTTCCAGGTTTAAGGGGCTAGCGAAAGCGTGGTGAACGGGAGAAGATCCGAGGGTGGTTATAACTATACATATACATGTAGCATATATATCTACGTTCAAGCCGATTTCCTAAATTGCGACGCCCCGCCAAATTAATATTTCATCTGGTCGTGGTGTTTCGAATAAAAAAGGTTCCCGTATGCAGAATGTGGTGCACTATTTAATAAAAAAAATATACGAAAGAAAACAAGACGCAAAAGGATTTTATAATATCGCCCCTGACGCATATTCCTCGCGAACGCTGGCAGCTGCTAAAATGCTTAGGCCAAATTGGTGTCCCGATGAAATTGCGAGTCGCATAACAAGTTTTTTTTACGAATTTTTTAGCCTTTCCCTCCCCGCGACAATTTCGTCCCAAGCTTCGTTGGATTAATGATGGTTCGTTGATTTCGCCCGTTGTCCATTTTTCCAGAATTTTCGACGGACGTTATTTTTTAGGAAGACGACGAAGAAGAAAAAACGAAGAGTCGCGCGATATTAACCGGTTCGGCGATAATGTGCTACAAGATGGTTTGGAAAACAATGGAGGCCTGCAGAAACGCGTTAATGGCCCCGGGAGAGCTGCCTCTTGTGTTTTATCCTGTGCAAGGATTGCACGGGCTAACGAATCATTCTTCGATCCGCTTCGTCGCTGATGCAGCACGAAGAAAAGTTCGAAACACCTTGCATAACGCGCGACCCCTTTTTATCAGGAGTCGCATTATTAAAGATCTTGTAAACGTGGATATATATTGTCCGTCTCGACTTTGTAAGCGATGAATCGACGAAAAAAGAAATTACAAAACTACCACTCCTAAATCTCGAAGTCACCATCGCCTCCACGAAATTGCTCGTGTGTCATGCAAATATTGTGGGGCTCGTGGCAAAAAAGATGAATAACAAATTTGCCAATTACTCGTTTATCAATTTTTCCCTCAAAAAAAAAGATTCGTGATCGTTACTCTCCTCACGAATGATGTTCGCGACAAAACCCCTCTGAGGCATCGAACGCCGCGACACCTTAGTTTTAATACCTACCCTTCCACTCCAACCCCTCAATTTATCAAAGTTAGCCATTTAGTCGTTGCACTTGCTTATTACTCTGTTTCTCTCTCTCTCGTGGTTGAAAAGAAAAAGCGACGCGATAGGCCCAAGGGTACCCGTGAGGATAAAAATCTGAAGCGGAGTGTACAACATCAGCAACAGCGGCGGCAGGACAAGATGACGGGGCTTTGGCCAAGCCGCGACAGCGAAGCCGAGCATAGTCGTCGTCGTCGTTGGTCGTCGGGCTTCGCGAGGCTTCCACCTGTCCCCGTTCCTGTCCTTCGGTACGGGCATCTACGAAAAGAGAGCTCCCCGTTCCTGGACACACCACTCGGCCGTGTCCCACTTCGTTTTACCCGCATTATGTCCCAGCGCTGAGAGACCATAAATTAATCCAACCAGCTAGTACGCGTGTAACACAGCCGCGCGATCCTCGAACCAGACGTACACGAAGCGCGCCCCTTCCCTTTTCTCGTTAGGGGTTGTAACTGCTGCCACCCTATTATACCTCGATGCTCGAACCCAAACGACTCTACTCCTCGTGATCCGATAACGAAACTAAAAAAAACCGGTACAACTCTGTTCCTCGTTCCCTCTGCTGTCGTTGCTATCGCTTTACCAGCTTTGACGACACGACAACCGGCCCAATTGTGGGAAAGCAAATTGTCCCTTGTTTTTAATTAGTCGTCGAAACATCGGTAAGAATGAATTTTCAGCTCAAACTTCAACCGATTCTACTGTCTCATGATCGGATGGACCAAGAGGACCTTCGAGGAACGGAAGGGCTTGCTATTTCGAACATTTGGCAGACTTCGATATCAACAAGAACTGTCTCAGTGGCGGGGCAGGCAATGATCCGTGAACCGATGCAACCTGTCTTCGGATCTATCCAGGAGTAGCATCCCCCTTCGGACTCAAGGAATACGGTAGTTTTGTTACCGCACAATTACTCCACAGGGGGTCGTTAGGGACATGGTTCGTTCTCTCGCCGGGAGATCTCGCCCCGAAAAGAGTACGGGGATGAAAAGTACGAAGGACCCCTTGGTGTAGTGTTTATTTGTCATTGGATAGGCAATCCATTAAAAGGCGCCAGTAGTACGTGGGAGAACGACGTAGGGAGTAGCACAACGCGACGTGTCGAAAAAACCAAGGGGAAGCCCGCAACCCCATGAAATATTAACCCAATCTTCGACCCTGGTTTCTCCTCGCTACGACCGGAATAATCTTCATTCGTCTTAATAACGAAATCACCGTTGTCCGATAGGACTGTCGTCATTAATTACCGATCAAAATTACGCAAAGGCCGTTTTTCCTGTTTTTAGCAGTTGGAACGATTCAACGATACTTCGCGTCGATGGTACTGATCTAGCGTCTTTTCTTTCTCTCCTCGTCCTTATTCTCCTCTTTGTCATCGTCTACCGAAAAAAATAAATAATCGATGTCGCGTGTTAGCTCGTGCTTAGAGCTTCGAAGATATGACACGAGGAGGCTCTCTCCGTGGCTACGCAAGTATTCCGCAGGTGGATCCGCGCTATTACACGATTTCGACAGTGGTAATACCCCGAGATCTTCGGTAGTGTATGTATATCGAAGAGATGAGAGAGAGAAAGAGAGAAAGAGTGGGACCAGGATAGAGGGGTTAGGTTGAGAGGGGGGGGGGGGGAGAGAAGCGGCACGCTTCCAACGAAAGAGAAAAATAAGAAGAGAAGGAGGAAGGAAAAAGTGAGCCAATATTAGAGCCTAACTGCCGAGGACCCGTGCGCGCTTCACATAATATACAGGTATATAGTTGACTTATATATGTATATATATATATATATATATATATAGAGAGAGAGAGAGAGAGAGAGAGAGAGAGAGGAAGAGAGAAGTCGTTATCGCGATGCTGCTCGAACTGCCCTAACCCGGGCGATGTAATCTTGGCGGTGGTACCACGCGTCCGCAAGGACTTTGGCATCCTTTCTAAATCGTTCCTCCGAGGCATCTGGAGCGCCGATCGGGATACCACATATATACACGCATACAACCAGTATAGAACGGCGTGGAAGGAACGGAAGAAAAAGAAAAAGAAAAAAAAACACGTTATTGAGAATAAAAGCGCCGGTAGCCCCGCGTGACCGAGTCGAAGACCGAACAAGCCGACCGCCCGGTCAGAACACCCAGGACAAACCTCCCCCGATCGAGCCCATCGATATCCCTCGACTGTCCTCAACCTGCCGCGGTCAACACGAAGACGAGAGACACGAGCCGCCTTACACGTTCGCGCTTGACGAAGAAGAGATCAACCGACTCGTGACATCGGGCTTACCTAATTCAACAACCCCCGAAAACGAAACGAGGAATTCACGAAATGCGTGTTCCTCTCCCTTGTTCCCGCAGCTTTTTCTTTCCGTACGTTGAATACAAGATAGCTCGTTATTTGCGAATGAATTTATAACGCGTGCACGAGAAACACTTTTTTCGGCCCGTTTTATAGCCGAGAGGGAAGAGATACAACTTTATAGTTTTAGATGTTTAACGCATCAGCCTGCGTTAAATATCTATGGACTGCATTTTGAAGAAGTAGTTAAGTATTTTTTTACATCACCTTGCCTACGAGAATTCATTTTCCAAGTTTATCTGAGAATATTTATGTTTTAACCGACGTTATCGGATAAACGACCGTTTGTCCATCTGGGAAGGGTGAATTTTGTCAAAACCCTTGAAAAACTAATTTCCTGTAGAATTTCACTCGAACTTTCAACCCTTAAGAACGAAAACCCAGGAAAATAAACAAACGTAATAAGTTCGTGAAATAAGCAACTCGAACCCCGAGATCATCATCCTCTACAAAAAGAAAAAGTAGAAAAGGGTGGTAAAGTCTATCAGCCACTTATCCGGGGGCTTCGCGGAGCGAAAGCGAGCGAGGGAAGCAAGGGTAGGCGTGCGATGTTGCGAGAGAGGCGGGCCACCCCCTGCTTTACCCGTCGCAGTTTCGAGGCCTCCCCCACCCGTGTCCGCGTGATCTGGTGGTGGAGAACGAGGCAGCGAGTGACTCTTGCCCCGATACGCCAGAGCTCGAAAGAGGAAGTGAGAAGCGACAGGAGAGAGAAAGTGTGAGAGAACTCGCCCAAGGGTGTGTTCCTGCTCGCGCTCACTTCTGTGTGTGGGTTAAATTCTGTTGCACCCTACTCCCCGGGTACGGGCACGGGTGGGCGAGCGCGGTGGGCCACGGAAAGCGCTTTTGGAAGCACGCGAGTCGACACGCCAAGTGCCCACAGCGTCAGGCCAGGACACACACGCATCGGGGACACGGGGCGAGTTGAAAACGCGGTCCCGGGCCACATACGAGTTGGAGCCGAGCCAGAACGTCGTGTCTCCTCTCGCGGTCCTCCACGCTTCTTCGAGAGCGGATACTCGACGACCTTCTCCCCGAATCCTCTCGGGATCCTCGATAAAGTTGCGAGGGGGAGGATACGCGTTTGAGGCGAAGGGGTGAACGCGAAGGGGTGGAAAGTGCGTCGACTCGATCGCGACACTTCGTGGTCGTTCGTTCGGACTTTGATCGCTCGTCATCCTCGTCGAGACGTTTTCTTTGACATCGTCACTTCTTCAAGCTTCTACGGTCGATTCTTCTCGCCTGTAACTCATCTTCGTCGCAGCTTCTTCCCTCCTCAGGACGATTATCATCATCCTTCCTGCTCTATCCAGTTCACCATTTCTCCCAGTCTTCGTTTTCCCTTCTCTCTCTCCTCTCTCTCTTTCTCACTCGCTCTCTCTCTCTTTCTTCTCTCTCCGTTACATCGAACATTCCCTTTTCCAGTCAGACACGCGAGAATCTCGTCCTTTCCGTTCCCTCTTCTCACTTCCTCCTGTTCGCTCGAGCTGCCAACACACTGACGCAGCCGCACACACATAAGCCGCGAGTCGTTCATCGAGTTCTCTCCTGCTTTACTCGTGCGCTTCTTGAGCTACCTGAGCTCCGAGCTACGCGCCATCCGCACCCGATTCCCGACAGCCCAAGCGCCCCGGTGAGGCCTCGTGGTCTCTCTCGGCTCACCACTCACGCGGGAGACCAAGAACTCTTCGGATTCACGCCGGATTCGCTCCGCAACGTTCGCCGGGTTACGTTCACTCTCTCTCTCTCTCTCTCTCCCTCTCTCTCGCGTTTCCGTTCTTCGGGAAAAATCGTACGAACGAGACATCGAACGATTTAACGAAGGAAAAATCAGTGTTTTCGATTTATTGACAATTTTTACGATAATTCGTATTTTTGTTTTTTTGTTTTTATTTTTAAATCGCACCATAAGGGGAGGTTTTTTGATCGACGAGACAAAGTGACACAAGTGCCAGAGGAGGACAAAATCGTCCGCGAAAAATTCGATGAGAGCGCGTATCGAAGAATTATGTCATCGGTTTTGTCGTGTGAATGGTCGTTCGTTGATCGAAAATTCGAACTCGTCCAGTGTACACAGTGAAATTCTTCGATCTCAGACGCATTCGTGCCTGAGCTGACGGGTCGCACAGCACACGTTGTTCCGAGACTCGCGGACGCGCGCGAAAAAAAATATAAGAAAAAGTAAAGAAATAAAAATCAAATCCTACGAATCGTCACCGTTAATTATTCGAGAATTCCGAAATTCAAGGAGGAATCTCTCGATTCCGTGGCTCGCGGCGTCGTGTGTGACTTACTGATCGAGCTGAGCAGTCAAAGGGTTCAAGAAACCGTGCGGGAGGCTAATAAAGCGCTCGTAAAACGAAATCAACAGGTACGTTTCAACAAGCACGTAATAGCAATAAAATATGAATAAAACGAAGCGCTAAGATATCAGCCAAATGTGTATTATACATATATATATAGATATACCTCGTCGCTGAAAATCCCGAAGTGTTCCGTTTGTTTTGTGCCGTTAACTTGCTCTCAAACGGAGATATAATCATTTTTATTTTGCCTTGGAAACAACAAATTTAACATTCTTTTTTTAGAATAAAAAATTACGTATTCTATTCGTAAATTATTAATTTTTAATCGATTTACAACACACGTTGATATTAAGAATTATTAATCTATTTGATATTTCATCCCCTTGCGGAAGGGGTGGTTGTTTCGAAATGACTTTTCTCCTACCCTCGGTCGAAGCGACCGGAATATTTTCAAGCGACGCAACCATGTCGCCATCTACGGATTGACGGAATAATTATACCCCCCGAGATTAATTACCCGTTAATGACCGCTGGCGCATTATACGAACGAGAGAGATAAAGAGAGAGAGAGAGAAAGAAAGACGCTTCGCTCATGAAGATTGAGCAAACAGTCGGACGAAATACTCGAGCGACGATAAATCGAAGGTCGCAAAAATATATCTACAAGTAAACGATCTCGCGGTGTACGCGAGAGTATTTTGCATGTTTATACACGTATATCGCACCGGTATGCGTCACATATAAAATAAATATTAAAATCATTTTTCTTTTTCCTCCTTCTTCTGTGTGCTTATTCTTTTTTTTTAAACATTTTTTTTTTTCGTATAAAACACAAAGTTCCGCGCAGGCGCGAGGAGACCTCGCACGCCATCGCTTCATTTAAAATGCAAATTCGTCGAGCGTCGAAGCTCACGGTAGGTGGTGAGAGAACGGGTGAAGTCAAGGGGGGTACAACGGTGGCGCGCGTGAAACGCCGAGTGAAAGAGCGAGAAAGCGGTTGCACGCGCGGCCGAGACGGAAAAAGACCGGCCCGAATTATTCTAATTACCCCACCAGAAAATCCTTAGCCGCCTCGTTCGACAAGCGAGACAAAAAAGCTCGAGAGCTGGCTCTGCCTCGAGAAAATTATGTATATATTTGCTATGAAAAGAGCGTAGCCAAGGCGTTCGGACTTTTCCCTCGTAACGAATTTGTCGGACACGGAGGAGCTCGTCGTTTTGCATAATATATAGCCGTATGCTAACTACACGACTATATTAATATATCTGTATATACACATATACATATATATGTATAAATAAGTAGTGTCAAAGATGTATCTTAATATTTGGTCGGAATTTAATTAAAAAATAACTGGACGATTCGACGGTTCGTAAAAACTCGAAAAGAAGTTCATATTCGCGAGAAATATTGTACGACGCGTATAATGAGAAGCGTGAAAAATGAAGCTGCTCGAGAATTAATATGTATTTCGTTTTATTTGAAAAAAAAAACAAAAACAAAAACAAAAAAGTCCCGTTTCGATTTTTTTTAATGAGAAAAAGAGGCTTCCGCGATTCACGACACGGGAGCAAGGCGCAAAAGTAAATCGAGGCATCTCCCTCTTTCCCTCACTCCCTCTCTCTCTCTCTCTCTCAGATTATCGGCGTAATGTGTTCGCGATCCGCGCGAGATGTCGTGCGAGCGTAGGTTTAATATATTCAGATTTTTATGGCTGGTGGCGTATCGGAGATACGGCCACCCCCTTTTGCGCTGCTGTACACACAGACGCGACGACGAACGTGTGTGTACGTGTGTGCATGCCGTGGTCTCGACGTACCACTTAAAAAACCGCCCCCCCCCCCACCTCTTCTCTCCCCCAACCCCATCCCTCTGTCTCTTTCTCTCTCGCACGCTCGAGTAGCACCAAAGCTAATGAATAAACAAAAACTAGATTTCGCTTAGGGCTTACACACGTAAAAGCGTGACCTTAACGCCGATTTATCACCGTGGTTCTCAAACTAACTCAACCCCTCCTCACGCCCCCTATCAACCCTCTCGTTTTCTCCTACTGGCCTCGAATGTATTTTTCACGTGAAATTGTAAAATATTACGACGAAATAGGTAGTTCGTAAAAAGATAATCTTCGAGGGAGTTAACGAGTAGAAAAATTCATCGACTTGACTGCGTAGGTTTGTTGCAAATTTTCGCATTAGATCGAGTGTTTTTTTTTCATTTTTTTTTTTTTCAAGTAGCGAATTAAAGTTTATTGATTTTTTGTGATCGAACGAAAGTTGGTTTTTTCGCTAAACGAATCGTCGTATTTTAAGATAAAGAATTAAACGAAAAATCTGGCAACCCCGTCGCTAAAGAGTTGGCGCGTTCGGGCATCGAAGTCACCAAACTCCGTCGACACCGGCTCGTCACAAAATTTGTATTTCGTTTAATTTCTCATACGAGTCAAATTAAATTGATAACTCTGAGACAGGGAGAGAGAGAGAGAGAGGGATGCGAAGAGCAAAAAAAAAGAAAAGAAAACTCACAAAATTTCTTTTTTCGACGTCAAAGCTCGCAGCCGGCTCTTTCAATCACAATTTAATTATCGAGTCTGTATGGGAAAGAATCCGTGGCCTGATCCGGGTGGACAACGAGAAACATCCTGCAGTTCTCGGCTTTCCGTGTATACGACACGCACGTACACACTTTTATATATATCTATATACTTTGAGGTAAGAAAAGGACAGAGGGATATTACACGTACTATATATGTCTAGAGGGGCTGGATGGCGTTGCGCGGGGCCGGGTGTGTAATTCGCCAAGTCCGTGGAACACGAGAGAGGACACGTGTTCGCGAGAGTAACATCGGCAAAACACGTGGAACGCGAGAAATGCACTGTCGCGAGGCTCTCTCTCTCTCTCTCACCCTCTTTCACTCTCTCCCTCTCTCGCCACGGTCGCTCCGTTTGATTTATAATAATCGCTCAATCCTCATTACTGGGATATTTCATTGTGAGCGGCTCCGAGAGCGACGGCGAACGACTTTTCTACATATATATATATACTTATACTTGTATACATTGATCTATACATTTATACACACGTGTAAACGTGGGTAAGTAACGTCAGATCTTGCTGTCGTCTTTTCTCTCGGAAAAACATCAGGAACAAGAGCAAAACGCGCTCGTACGTTCACACACGACACGATGAGCGCGGAGTCAAGGAAGCAAACTGTTCGGTCGACACTTTGTGTGAACGTCGAAACTCCGACTTCTCTCCGGTGTTCACCGCGTGTACTTTTATATAGCGCACGTTTTGCGCCGATTCTCGATTCAGCCCCCGTTTAGCGTAGCTCCGTGATCGTTAACGAGAGAGGCGCTCTCTCTCTCTCTCTCTCTCTCTCTCTTTCTCTCTATCTCTTTCACTGGCTCACGACATCGAGTTTATAAGAGATCCCTCTCTGACACCTTCCCGGCACGAAGAAAATATTTCGCAGCCTCGCGAGGCATTCGGGATTTCACGTGAGACGCGAGCCGTATATAGAAAAAGAACGGGTAAAGAAAAATGTTGTATCGCGATCGAGAAAAGGGGCTGATATGTTGTCTGGTTCGTTTGATCGATGATCGATCAATTTATTCAATTTATTATTACGATATTTTTATCAATGATTATCGATCGCCTTTACGATAGTAAAAATACAATTTGTTTTCGATAGAAATTACAAAAGAAAGAAATTACTTCGTGACCAACCCTATAAGATTATTAATCATCCGTAATGAATTCGATCGATAAATAGTTATCAAATTCTTCAAGATCTGGAAAAAAAAGAAATATTACGCTATCGCTCGTCCTTCTTTCTGCTCAACGTCCCGTGATATACTCGCCACGATATTTCTTCGTCTGTAAAAAAAAGCTCTTTACATATCAAGCATAAAGCTAACTAGTAGGTATGATATCTATGACCGTGAGTTCTATACGTGGAGACCGAATGAGAAATTGCTTGGAAACCGTATACAAGAAACAGGAGAGAGTTAGAGAGAGAGAGAGAGAGAGAGAGAGAGAGAGGAGACATAATACCGCGCGGTGAATAATAATTCGGAGGGGGTTGGGGGATGGGGAATAGGGGTTGGGAGGGGAGGGTAGATCGCGTAACGTGTAATAATTAAATCAGATCAAGCTCGTCGAGGGTGAGCTCGTGTGTAAGCACGACCGAGTGAGTCGAGCATTGTGAATGAGAGAGAAGAAGTAAGGAAACGAGAGGGAGACGGAGCGAGAGAAAGAGAAACAGAAAGTAAGAGGAAGTCAGGGACGTAGCGATTTACTTGTAATGGGACTCGGACTTGTGATTGTATTTCTTCTATATCGATATACGTTTGTGTGTATGTGTATACGCGAGGAAAAGAGCGAGTCGGCCAAGGTGGAGTAAGAAGAGGAAAAATGAGACGAAGTGAGTGAGTGAGTGAGAGAGAGAGGTCGACGCCAAACGGGTGCCGAGAGGGCGCGCTCGTGCCCACGTCGAGGGTTGCTTCGGTTCTCTCTTGGTGGGTAATCGTGCATTAATTTGCATCGCAAAGTACACGCCACTCGTTTGGCCCCTGCGGTCGCGGTCTCGGACGCGCGGGAGAGCTCGCGCGGGCACGCATTCCGCGTAGTTTTCCGCCACTCGACGGCCTACGCTAACGTTAACCCTTCTACATATTTATATATATACACATATATATATATTTATACTAACCCACGAATCGTAGCTTTTGCTACTTTTGTCGCGAACCGTAATCTCGAAGGAAACATACGAGATTGGGACCGAGTGGCGGAAAGACACGGACATTTTTTATTACTTTTTATTTTTAATCACCGTCATTTATATTCACCGACTAGCGATTCGATGGTCAATTATTTTTTTTTCCATTTCTGCTTTTATGATCTCATGAATTAATTTAATATCATTAATTTAATTTGATAAATGTGATTTGATAGGAATTTATATTTTTTGTAAATTGTTGGATCACGTCGTCGTTGACAATTCGAAAATATTTTGCAAAAACTTGGGATAGGCCTATTTCGTTCGTTAACCGGACGAAAGCTATCGGCCCTCGCGACTCGAGGCGTATCGCAAGCGCGAAAGACGCGATGCTAATTTCGGTTCGCTCGCTCCGTGACGCAAACACGCGACTCTCATATATATTTCCAGCTGATTTTCATAATAGGCGTAGGCCTTTTTGATCTGGGTCGATAAATACACGGAGAACCTGATGTATAGCTGACGTGGGGGTTGCGGGGGTTTAAGCGATTACCACTTTCCCATGAGCGAATTCTCCCAGTTTCGGAATTTAACGTGTTTTCGTACGAGAAATTTATCAATATTTTATAATTAAATTATAAAATTTAATTAAATATTAAATTATAAAATTAACACTTATCAAACAGTTAGTTAACAAACTAAAAACCAACGAATGTCAAAAAATCAAATTTTCGAAAAAAGAAAATCTAAATCTTCGGAAAACTTCGTTATACATTTGTTTCTCTATACGTTATTATTAGTAAGACGACAAAACAAACAGGCGTTTGAGATTTTTACGATCGTCTCGAGTCGAGACCGGTACACGACACTACGACAGTGGAGAAAGCAACGTCGTCAAGAATGAGAGTCACGGTCTTGTTTCTCATCTCTCTCTCTCTCTCTCTCTCACTTCACCCCTTCCACCTCCCACCACACTCTCGTCTCTGTCGTAATACTCGTTCGCCGCCGCATTTTCGCGCTTATCGGTTCGGTTGCATATTTAAGGGTTGCCATGTCAAGCGTCAAGCGCGCCCTTTGAATACATTTAAATTCATTACACGTGAGCGAGAAGGCTCGAGTAGGTACACCACGCGGTTTCGCCTTATACTATAAACATAAGTTCTCTCTCTCTCTCTCTCTCTCTCTCTCTCTCTCTCTCTCTCTCTCTCTCTCTCTCTCTCTCTCTCTCTCTCTTGCTATCTCTCTCAAGGCACCGTCTATATTGGACTCGGGTGTGTACCCTCTTGGTCGGTAGAATGTAATCGGCGCTACCGACCTACCAGAACTGCCCCCCTCGCACCCCCTCACAAACCGGTGCACCTTAAATACTGACGAATAAAAATTCTGAATTTATTTTTGTTCCAGTGATTTGCGGATTCTCGGTGAAACCCTTAAGATGCCACACACAGGTGAGTTTTTTATAAAAACAAAATGAAAACACCTCGTTCTAATTTTATCGATTAAAATTTAATCAAAATTCAAAACTCGCCCGATCGACGATTCGAAGTTTGAACAATTTTTTTATCCAAATTTATCCAAAGTAACAAAAATTGTAAGTGCGACTCAATCGTGTCATGCATATTGCAAGCGTAAATTCTTATCTAATCACGACTGACTTTAAAAAAAAAAAAAAAAAGAAACAAAAAATTTTACCGGGCGAATTATCGCGCGGCGAGATTTCAAAGAGACCCGCACCGACGAAGCTTTCGCACGGGACAAACGAGAACGTGCGGCGCGAGGTAAAAATTACGATCACAGCTGTTGGTCCCACCTGTATTTCCTATCTACGTTGTAGAATGTTGTTGATTTTTCTGCATCGGGTCCGAGGGACCACACGTCTTTCGAGTCGAGATAGTTTGCTCGGAATCGTTGCAACACGATTGAAAAATGTCGAGAAAGATAGAGAGAGAGAGAGAGAGTAAATTCAAACCGTTTGAGAAACGTTGAAAGTTCGAAAGAATTCTTTTTTTTAATTTGCAAAAAAAAACGATTTTTGTAAAATCTGTAATTTCTCAACCAGAGGCGGAATTTTTTTTAATCACGACCTTGACGTCGCCGATCACGTTCTCGACGAGACTAAAAATAATTTACCTCGAGCCTTATTAAACGTTTTTAATTACGACCCTTCCTTCCTTCCTTCCTTCCTTCCCTCCACGAGGATTTTTCGCCTCCTCGTATCTTCGTCAATCATACGAGCTTCTCTCGCAACCTGTATAATCACAAACGAGAGATCACTCCCTAATAATTTACACCGGCAATTGATTCGCCCGCTTCCCTTTCGCTAAAGAGACGAGGCAACTCGCGAGCCCGACAACTCGCGAGAAATTACGACGCGCAACCCCTCGCGAGAAACCCTTTACGCGAATGAGACGCGTTTCGTCTCTCAACGAGGGAACGAGACGTGAGATGAGAATTTGAAAAAAATAAAATTAAAAAAAAAAAACAATAATAAAAATCATATTTCGAATCTCGTGGTCAAGGGCGTCGTGCAGGGTCGGACGGGTGGGTCGAGCAGGTGGGTGGATAAACGGCTCTCTTCGTCCTAAATGGCAAGTGCGATAGCGATCGAACGGGGCGCGCGCGGGCCTTCTCGTATTCTCGCTGCTCGGCCGACGCGCGCGCGCGCCCGCGAGTACCATTAGAGCTCCCGCTAATTCAAAAGCTAAGCATGATTATCCACCTCCCTGTGCACACATTATTTTCGCGAACGTTTGCTCATCACCTTCCCATTATAAAACGTTCGCCTATGACCTTAATGACCGTCGCGATAAAACCCCGTTGAAATCTAACGCGTATCACGCGCATGCGCAAGAAAAAAAAGCACTCGATTCAAATCCTTCACCTGTCGTAACGTACGCTCCGGGATGCGACGCATCCTGACGAAGAAAAAACATCAGAAGGACATTAGGACGAACCCGGAAGTCAAAGAAATGTTTTTTGTGGCACGAACGTCGCGAAGTCACACCACTCGTTTGTATTATTCATTTTTATTATTATTCTTATTATCATTGCACGATTCGAAGATCGAGGGCACGCGTGCTTCTCGAGATATTACGTATGCGCTTATTTTTCGACGAGTGGCTCGTGTGCATCTGGATTCGTATAGAAAAAAAAAAAAGAAAGAAAAAAAAGTCAATTCGCGATCGCGTCTCTGTGAATTCTCCTTTGGTTGCCCGAGAATCCCATTATCTCCGGTTGATCCGACCAAGGCAGATTTTTATCGAAATATATATAGGTCTTCTGTATAGGGATTTAGGGGAAAAGGGCCGAAGGGAGACGCTACCTGCTTCCGTTTTTGCTGTAATAATAATTTAGCTCCGCGCGCGCGAGTTCTTTCATATATATATTAATATCGAATATACAGTTGAATCTACAAGCGCGCGCGTTTTCGCAGATAGGTGCGTAATTTCGCACAGCCGTGTTCCCCAGGGGCGTTGAAGAACGACGACGATGACGACCCGAGAGGGTGAGAGAGAGAGATTGACGAGGGTTGCGCGTACCTTTATACGCGAATTTCAGGAGTTAAATTACGACCGCTTGGAGGGAGATGCTGCTCTGGAAACAAACGGTAGACGGAAGAGCGAGAACGTGGGAAGGGGCGCGAGACAACATTTTTTTGTCGTACAACCGCACGAAGAAAAGGATTAAAAGTCCGAGAGATCGTTACGCGAGAGGGAGATGAGAAAGACGCGCGTGCACGTCAGCTGGTATTTTCGAGATTGGAACGCGGCGCGTGCTCTCCAAGACTGTCACGAGCTTTTTCGCCAATCGCGATTGCTAAATTTATTTTCGGAACATTTTCTTTTAATTTCAAAGAATTTTTTAAAATAAAAGTATTTAATGTTTTTTTAGGAAAGATATTATCAATTTCGTCTCCCATTTTGTCGAATAAAAATTCCATATGCAAATTCGTGAAATTCATATTTTCACGTTTCGATCGTTTTTCTCGTAAAATCGCGGATCGATTATTTTCGAGGTATAGAGTCGAGTTCGCGATGCGAGAAAGATCGGTGAAAACGTTTCGTCTCTTCGTCTCGTCACTCGACCATTAAATTTTCGTCAGACTCTTTCATCCGATGGCAAGCCGAGTAATTGAGTTAATGACGTAATTAGCCGGTGCAGCGGATAATAATTAGCGATCGGCAATGTATAGCAATATACATGGATACACATTCTCCACCGAGCATTTATCTCTCTCTTTCTCCCTCTTACTCTCTCGCTTTGCTTCTTTCCATCTTCATCATCTCTTCTTACATTTCTCACTCTTCGTCTCGCGCTGGCACTCTTTCCCTATCGCGCTGTCCTCGTTCGAGCTTTTTTAACGGACGTGAAGGCGCGTGGCTCTCGATTTATAGGAGCCGCCGTCGATTTTATCCATCTTTTTTCCTCTTCTCTCTTTTTGTTCTTAACAACGGTCTCGCTCTCTCTTCTCGCCGCTTGGACCGCGTCTGTCGTGTCGCCACGACGAAGCGACCGACGACCGATTCGCCGGATTGAGTCGTGGATCGCTCTCGTTTGATCGTAACCCCCCCCCCCCCTCTCTCTCTCTCTCAATCTTCCGTATAACTATTTTCCGTCTCACCGGGAGATCCGTGAACGGACTCTCCGCCTCTTGATTGCTCTCGTTTCACGGCGTCATTTATCGTGTCCTCGCGCGCTGTTAATCGCGCGATTCTTCCCGCTATCTTGAGCGCGCCCCTTCTTTCGAATCTTCCCGATCTTATATGCGCCTGTATATGTGTCTCACGAACTAAAATAATTCGGCCTCGTTCCTCGAATCGCGTTCCGAAACTCTCGCGCGACGGACAAAAAAAGACTCGTTGCGAGTAAACAGTCGGTCGATAATTGTCTCTCTCCTTCTCTATCTCTCTCGATAAATTCCTCGGTCCGAAATTTCTCGCGAATCGGCTCTATACGGTAATTTAAACGAGAAAATAATTTCGCGGTCGCATCGAAGACGCTTCGCGTTCCCGATTTATTTTCTACCCGGTTGACAAATCGACTCGAATATCGATCAAAAATCTCCATTTTTTTTCCATACTCTCTCTTGTCGTCCCTGCGCGACGTTCGCTTCATTCCCGACTCTATCTCGATCACGCGGCGTACGTGAAATAAATAGCTGGAAAAACAGGACTCGTGGTGAAAGGATCGTGTAATTTCTCGATGTTAATTATAACTACACAAATTTCCGAATTGCTTCAGAAACGATCTACGATAATTATCCTATCAACAAAACGCCTCGCTACCTTAAACACGAAATTCGACGCTAATACGTTTTTATTCTCGTCTCGATCTCCAAGATAAATCCATCCTCCATTGAGTACGAAAATTTTAGCACCGAGAAGAGAGATCTCGTATAATACGTACGTTTATTATACCGCCATCGAGATTTTAATAACACGAGCATTACGAACTCTTCCGATCTCCGAGAGATCGTTAAAAAATCGAACCGATCGAGTTTCGTTTCTACTCGTGCTTTTCGAAATATCGCTAATCAGTCGGGTCGAAGAAAATCCGGATTAAAATCGTGTTCCCACACACGCCTCTCGCTCTTTCGTACGTCGTTAAATTCGACGAAGAATATCTTTCGACGTTGTCATCGAGACTCGGCGGCTCGTAAAAAAGAATAAAATGCCGGTTAAGCAGCCGAATCACCACGCGTAATATCGAGCCATTACGTCGCGTTATTAGAAACGGAGGACGTAGAAGCGAAAAAGAGAAGAGAAAAAAACGTTGGACGGGAAAACAAATCAACGTTGGCCACAGCGGTAGCCTACACCTTCGAGTTTTTACGATGCATTTAGATAACCGCGATTACCATAAATTGGCCGGTGAACGCGTCTCGTATCGAATCTTACGTTTCGTCGTTCGTCGTTCCACTCCGTCCACTCGCTCTCGGTGGCAGAACGACATAAAACGTTCGCCAGATTTATTCGCACTGATGTTCTCGTATACGCCACTTGAAAAGTCTGTCTCGACTTTGATTTACAGCTCATCGCTGCGTCCGAGACCTTCGTAACATTGACGAGCTCTCCGTTTCGATATCGAACATTATTTTTACGAGATACGAACAAAATCGTTTTCACGTGTTCGACCCAAAACTTTATCGATTCGTCGTAAACAAAATTTCGGAGAAACAAAGAATTTTTGTTCTTCTTTATTTTAACTTAATTTTTGCTCGGGTACGATAAGAGATTCCATCACGGAATGATGAATTTTTGTTTTTTCATCCGAGCATAAAAATCACCGTTTTGACATTTCGCATAAATTTGAATTTAAAAATCGATGTTAATTACGATCGGGTGGTAGCAACGGTGGAATAGTTTGACACCGTTTGGCCCCGTTTCTAAGCGTATATAATAGACCGACAGGTGAGAAGAGTGAACCATTCTTCGGCCTGTTGCACTAATGCTGCACGCGCGTATCCTGCCCCACTATCGCGTATGCTCTTCTGAAAAGTTAAGCTCGTAAAGATCGAGGGCGAGTGAAGCCTCGTATAGCGACAGGGTGCTTGGAACTTCGAAGGAAGCAATTTTAGTCTAGGGTTTCGTTTGCGTCATTTTTTCTCTCTTATTCTCTCTTTCTCTATATATACACGTAGAAAGATACACACACACACACACATAGGTACGTGCATACACAGTTACCGATCTATCTCTTGGCTTTGCTCTTTGCCGTTGCTCCCGTTCGAAAATAATTACATATCCTCCGTTTCTACGAGAGACACGCGAGGTCGAGATCTCCGGATTTTCGCTGGCAAGTTATATGTGTATATATATATATTTAGAGGGATGTAGAATAGAAACGGAGAGCTTAGGCCCGAAGCCACCGCAACTGATGTCATTAGAGTCGTAACCGCCGCGTGAAAACACCTGCCCACCCCCTTGAAACTATCCTCTTTCCTCTTTTATACGTGTATAAAAATATACACGAATTTTGGTTTTTTACCCCCGGCACATTTTTTGGCATGGCGAGATTTTTTTTGTCCCTTCCTCGTTCGTCTTTCGTTTCTCTTCTGTCCCGACTGTCACTGCGTTTTCCCCGGGGGCACTTCCCGGAAGGACGAGTCGAGAGGAAAGAACGTCGATTTAAACAAAAAAAATTATCTCTCCTTTCTTGGATAATCGACGAGATGACTAATTTTTTTTCCAAATTTGTATGTGTTTTTTTTTTATTCTTGTTTCGTTCCGTCATCCAGGTCAAGCCGGTGTCAATCAACTGGGTGGCGTTTTTGTGAACGGCAGACCCTTGCCGGATTGCGTACGGCAGAGAATCGTTCAACTCGCTCTTGTCGGCGTCAGACCCTGCGACATATCACGACAATTGCTCGTTTCTCACGGTTGCGTCTCCAAGATACTCACGAGATTCTACGAGACCGGGAGCATCAGGCCTGGCAGCATCGGTGGTAGTAAAACCAAGGTAAATTTTTATTTATTACATTCAACATTTTAAACTCATTAAATTTTATAAATTTATTTAAAAATTTAATCAAAAAGAAACATTTTTTCATTATTAGTTCAAAAACTATTCCTCCGGTTCAATTTATTTTGATTAATTATTCTACCAAACTGTCTCATGATAGAACATGATCCAGTAATCAGAAAATTTGATAATCAAAAGTCTTAGAGGGAAATGGAAACGAGGATAATCACGATTAATTCAAACTCACAATTTTGCGAATATATCTTGCTCATCGGAGACGAGTCGCAAGATTCTATCTCACCGAGTTTCTCTTGCGTACCCTTGAGTACGATATCTATATCTACACTTCACCAGTGATGAAAAAGATACAGAGGGAGAGGGAGAGAGAGAGAGAGAGAGAGAAAGGGATGTTATAGCTCGTAAGGTGGCCCAGGGCATTCCTGATGTGATTTTAAGTAAGGCCCTCGTGTGTTGACCGTGCGCGCAATTATCCAAACACCTTGCTCCGGGCATTTGCATAATTTCATGGCTCTCAGCAACGGCTCCTTGCCTTCCCGCCAGTTAGCTCACTCTCCCTTAGGTACTCGAAATCTCGATGTCGAGCCACATTTTTTAGTTTTTAAACTTTATTTTTTATACACGACCGTTATATTTATATAGAAGCAAACTTGCCCTTCTCCACCTATATACCCGCGTGTTTATACAGCTTTGGCAGCCGAGACGGGAATCTCGGTGGGCCGTCTCGTTGAATTAATATTAAATTGCTCTCTCGAGAGATTCGCGAGACGATTTTTTTACCTTTCTCTCTTTTTTTTTCGTTTCTTCCCCGTAAACGCTGGACGCGTATAAAGCAAAGCCGACCGCTCCGCACTCGAGGCGCGTGTACCGATGCTCGATATTATATATATCGAGGCACGAGAATCGATCCACTTTTTTTTGAAAAATTCGCTGCTGCACGACGCTCCGGGCATCTTATCGAAATTTTCTTTTTTCGCCAGCGTAATCAAATAGTCGAACGATTTCTCGCCTTTTTTTATCATTTTTTTTATTATCGTTGAATTGCCTCCCTCTCTGTTTCTTTCTTGCGTAAAAATCGACGAGGAGTAAAAGAAACGAAAACTTTAGAGGAGTTTAGAAAAATCCTGTTGTACCGGGAGCGACGAGCGAGCGAACCGAATGAGCGCGATATCGCGCGTATGTAATGTAACGCTAATGACAATATAATTATAAGGCGCATCCTCTCAAGTTTCTTGCAGCGTATGAGCGTTTTTATTATCACATGCGCCAAGTTCTCGTACTTGAATTTTTTTTACGAGCTCCACAATGAAACGTCTTTTTTTCAATCTCGAGAACAACGACAATGGTGCATTGACCTCGTTGACCTCGGCGGGAGGTTGGTCGATTTTCGTCAAACCGTAAATTCGTCGTTTGTCCGTCGGAGCGGTGAAAAGCGATTTTTCCTCTCGGTTCGTTTTCGCTCTTAACGTAATTAAATCATTGAATAATTACGGGACGTTAATTAACCGAGGGTTCGAGGGGCGTCGGACGAATTTTCAATCAGATACGTCAGAATCGAACGTCATGCTCCGGGGCGGTCGGCTCGAAGCCGATCTTCGAAACACCCTCGAATTTTCCTCACTCGACCTTCGTTCTACTATATTGAAACGCGTGAGAACGAATGGATATCCATCTTTTTAATTTTCCTGCTGAGTAAGGGAACCTGAGTACTGGTTGTCGACCAAAAACTGACACCACAGAATTTCCGTGGATCAATATTATACAGATTTATCTTTGACACTGTCCTGTCATCCGAATGAAAAAAAAATTCGATCCGACTAGACGACAAACTCATAAATTGAATTTTTTTATAACTTTCGAAATTTCTCTTACTGAAAAAAATGCAATTCAGATTTATCTCAATTAAAAATGATTGAACGGTATTAATTATTATAATAATTGTTTCATTATTATTAAATATACGACAAAAATTCATTTACATTGTTACTTTTACAGTAATTAATTGTCAAAAGTGTTGGGAAAAAAATATTTCAAAGTACACTGTCTTGGTATATAATAATACATTTGTATCGTACCGGGAAAAATTGGCAGGTATGGTTTCGTAGATGAGAAACACTAAACTGGGTGTACGAACGGGGAGGAAGAACGAGAGAGTCTCGTAAAGAGAAAATTTACGACAACGCTTAACGGAATTACGGTTAATTGTTGCCGGTTGCACGTAACTCTCACGCTCGGGCTGTTACTTTCGTGTCGGAGCTATCTTTTTTTTCAAATATTTTTTTTATTATTTTTTATTATCGCGAGATGCGCTTGTGGATCTTTTCAATCGTTCGACGTTCGCGAATACATTTATAAGCGTATACCTTGTTACGTGCGAGGCAACGAGGCTCATCCCTTCGCGATAATAATTCGGTAATTGATTCGAGCATTAATCGCCAAATTATCGTTAATCTACACGTGTTCGCGTATACGGTACGTAACGTTCTCGATGCACGTGAGGTCTCTTTCTCTCTCTTTCTCTCTCTCTCTTCACTCTCCTCGTATGCTTTATTGGCGAATGTACACACACGTTTTTGTACCTAGAGCTTTTTTTATCTTCGACTCGCGTCGCGAACAAACATACCTATTTGTACAGGTCGATACGAAAAAATTCCTTCCATTTCGAGTAATTCACGAAACGATTTCTAGCGAAAAATTCATATTCGATCGAGAGATTCTCAAAGCAATTTTTCTAGTTATCAAATAGTCGATTTATCTTTTCGTAAAATCGGATATAAATCAAGTTGAATTTTTAGTAGGATTATTTCGCTTTATACTTTCGTTCGTTTTAAAATTCCAAGGGGTGGAATTCGATTCACTTTTCTTGATTTCTTGATTCGTCGATTATGAATCGTACTGTACGAAAACGTAACCGACGTACCTAACGTTCGCACTGTAAATTCGCGTGGATATTCAACGATACGAGGTTGTTGTATTGGTACTCTTTGTGTGTATGAGAGAGACCGGGGTATATAATGAGTCGACAGCACGACATAGAAAATTGTCTCATGAAAAATGCAACGTTCGAGCGCCACTGTAATAAAGTGGAACGTTTCGTAGTAGGAGTCTCTCGTCGTACGGTTTATTTTTCTTTCTCTCTTTTTCTCTTCTTGTTTTTTTTTTGTTCTATGATCGAAACCGCGAACGAAGAGCCAATTATGTACACATTGTTCGTACACGTACAATCTTGACTCTTTCCACGTGTACGTATGACCGAGCATCGATCGAGAGAAAATTAGCCAAGTTTTTTTTTCGTCAAGGCAAACAAAAAAACTTGGCACGAATTTATCGATCAAATTTTCATCTTTTTTGTCCACGAAAATCGGTTTTATTTTTATTTCGACCATCGATGGGCGAAAATCTTTCCAAATCGTTTTGGACGAGTCCAGGACGTTTATTTTTTTTTGTAAATGGCGAATAAAATGCCATGGCTCACCATCGATCGTTACGATCGGTAGAAATCGATTTTTACGAGGAAAACGTTGGTCACACAACGAGTACGAGCTTCCGGCTATCTGGCAATTAAGATCTCCGCGCGAGAACTTCGCGACGAGTAGTCACGCCCCCGTTCGACCCTCGATCCCAATGTATACGTTAAAACGTCCACGAGCAAACATACTTTCGTTCACCATAGTTCGTCCCACTACGAGCTTCGAATAATTTCCGCGATCCGCGATTCGGAAAACAGTAAAGGAAAGTCGCGAAATACAGTTCGTACGCAAACATATTAAGTCCAAAGCCAACAATAACGAAGGGAGCTTGCTACATTATTTTTCATAACCAACGTACTCGAGGTGTGAAATTTCTCGATCCTCCCAGAACGGACAATTATTTTTTTGAATCCCCTCCCAACCCCTTCTTTCTCATTCTTCGAAAAAGTAGCCAGAGTCAATTTTTCAAAATCAACCCTGCGTTCCTGTAATGTGAAAAAATGAAGTATGCCATTTTGTCCGAAGTAACGACCACCCTAAATGTGTATACGTGAGTGAGAGAGAGAGAGAGAGAGAGAGAGAGAGAGAGCATTAAACACAGCGCAACAGAATCGAGGGTGGAGAAAAGCTACTGGCCGTTATCAACGATAACCAAACGCCTGCGTATAAACCTTATATATATATATATCTATACATAAAGTTTAGACACGTACGTGTAACAATGTGTTAACGCTCGTATCGTGCACGTACACGAAGCATATAGCGAGTCGTGGCCCAAAGGTCGAATGACGAAGGGGAGGGTGAGGGAGGGAGAGAGGCGAAGAGATAATTACCAGAGTCGGTGAACCTGTTCGAACGGTTCGGGTTATCTAACGTTTAGTGCCAGATGTCCGGTTCGTCCTGTCCCGGGCCAATTTCCACCGTGAGGACGGAAGCGAGGCTCAATAAGAGACCGACGTTCCCATTCCACGCGAACCCTTAACAACCCAACGTACTACTGGCCCAACCGTGCGTTAGCAAACGTCCACTCGCTACATATGGGACGACGTGTACACTCGCAAAAGGACGGATCACAAAGCTAGCGAAGCGTCGCAACGTACAGGGCGTTAGGTAGAGCCCGGGGCACACCACGTGTGTGTATAAGGGTCAGTAACGCGGAGGGGTAATTGTCACCCCGTCGTGGCACGATGACGACGACGTAGACGACGATGACGACTACGACGACGACAACTACGACGACGACGGAAGTGTCAGATTAGAATCTGAGATGCTCCCTGCTCGACACACGCGATCACGCTGACCCCTCCCTTGTTTCGCGCTACCCCTTGTATAGATAGCGAGAGCGTTGACGTTATATACGTATTTGTAAAGGGTACACGCCGATGTTCGTCGGACAGGACGTATGGCATCGATGGTGTGCGATCAACACGCCCGAGGTCTCGCAACCCCTTGCACGAGGGTCAAACGAGGCTCAAGTGCTCACAGTGGTACTCGTTTTTTTTTTTTTTAATTTTTTATTCTCACTCGAGATTCGCTCGACGTTGGCTCTTTTTGACGTTTATAATCGTTTTAGCAAACATCGTAGCTGGAAAAAAGCCGAATTAGTTTTTATGCAAAATTTAATTACTTAAAAATTGTTATTTACTGTTTTTTTTAAATTTCGCACCATCTGTCAAATTTATTTGAAAGTTTTTGGAACGTTCTTGATTCGACAAATTCAGACAGACGTCTAGAGAAACGAATTTAAAAGTCGTCAGTCATCGACTTTTCTTGCCAACGTGCATTATTATACGATCTATATGTGCGCAAATATAATTTTTCTTACGATATTGCGTCGAGACCAAGTGGACGAGGTCTCGAGACGAATGATAATAAAAATAAAAAAATTGACAGGTTCTCGTCAAGCCTCGTTCCAGTTGACGGGAGAACGCCCATTTGAGAAAAATCTGCGGGAGGGCATATCCACCCCCTCTACCGTATAATGCCCCATACGCATGACAAAAGTGTGCTCTGTATACACACACGTATATATACATCTATATATACACATTATAAGCAAGTTACCGCAAAAGAGATCACCGATCTCAAAATCTGTCGGTGCGTATAACATTTCCATCACGTTAGCATAAAATTATCCCTCCGTATCGAGGATTCTCGAGCACCCTCGACGGTATTACCATTAATTAGCAATTCAAATTCTCGTACTTTGCTTGACTCGAGCCGTGATTGAGAACCTCTGCAACGGGCCCAGAATTTTCGTCCCTTTATATACATACCTATATAAAATATATATTAATGAAATAAGGGATCGAAAGAGTGTAGGGCCTCAGCCTCGAGCAGATGACGGGGTCCGAGATACGCGCGAGAAAGCCGCGGGGCCCCGCGCGACGCGATGGGAATTATACCCAAAAAGTACATACACTATACGTGTGGGGGCGCGCGCGCTCCGTGCACGCTACTCGCGCGACTATCAGAGGCGAACTCCCCCTTTTTGCTCGTTCGCTACCTTATCTGATTGTCCAGGGATCGCTTCACCTGTGAACGGCATGTGTATTTTGTCGTCCTTGTCCCATCGGTTGTCCTCGCACATATATACACATACCTATATATATATATATATGTATATGTATATATAAGATATATAGGGATTGCCGCTTCTGGCGTTAATTTTCTTCGGTTCTTCGGTATTCTCGGGCCGTACGAGGAAGAGATGAGAGAAACGAAAATAAAACGACGACGGGAAGGAAATTAGGAGGAAACGCCCCTCTCGCCCGACCCTTCTTAACGATTAACAACATCCTTTCGCAAAAAGGAAACGGTTGACGATATCAACGACCGTCATTCATTTCCTTACTTCGGTACATTTTATTATTACTTTTTTATTTTACGATATACTACGTAAAGTTTTTTGCTCGATAGTGGAAAAATTAAAAAATTTCAAATATCGATTGGTTAGAAAATAATTTGAAAAATTTACTCGCGGATGTCGGTAATAACGAGGAGCGATTAAAAAGTCTATAGCGGATTCGAACCGTTCCTCCCTCGATAGGAATCGTAATAGGCCTATTTTAGCGAAAACGGATATTAAAAAAAAAAACGAGGAGTATTCTCTCTCGATACACTTTGATGTCGGAAGACGATTGTATCGAGCTCTCAGCACCAAAGTGCGGAGGGCCTGAACCGCAAAATGGCTCTTATCTCGGCTTAATGCCATGGAGTTCGCAGTACACATATATTTATACGTGTGCGAGTATATTTCTTACTTTTTCTTTTTTTTTAAATATCTCTCGTCACGATCGCGAACGTGGGCCAGGCTGGAGTTCACGTCGTAGCGATGATCGAACGTGACCGCGATATCGATCATAACTCGAGCATCGAGAGACTCTCGCGCTCTTATTACGTTTGCACGACCCACATTCGTATAAAATTTATTCTTCGAATATTCCTACGAATAAATATATTTTTTTTTTCATAACCTTTATTTATCATCTAACTCTCGTTTCTAATTTAACGAAAAAAAATTCTTTCCGACATTTATTTATTACACGATTATGTATTATTACTTGACAGAGAATTTCGCCATTGCAGCAAGTAGCAACGCCGACTGTCGTGAAGAAGATATTACGAATGAAGCAGGAACAGCCGACGATGTTCGCATGGGAGATAAGGGAACAATTGGCGCGACAAGGTGCCTGCGATCCACAGAGTTTACCGTCGGTATCCTCGGTCAATCGTATATTACGAGGCAATGGTCTTCACACCGATCATCCCTCGGTCGAAGCTGGCTCGACGAGTTCGTCTTATCAAACTCACGTCCCCATGAATTCCGAGACGAGAGGTAAGCCAATTTTTATTTACGATTCATAAAAAAAAATCAATTTTCCTATTGCATTAAATTAACGACTAAAAAATAATGAATCCGCAAAATATATAAATGTATAGCTACGTAAAAATATGAATGATAAAACAGGGGTATAAAATCATATTTTAATATTTTTACGTAAAAATCGTTTTTTTTTTAGAAAAGGGGTGGAAAAATTAATTTCGTGCTTCGGGCGAAAATAGAATAAGATTGCTCGATGAGACTCCGGGTCGTTATAACTTATATGTAAGGTAATGTGTACGTGCAAGACCGAGATAAAAGGACGTAGCCACACGCTCCTGACTAATGGCCCCTAAACACCTGTCCCTCGTGCAAAAATCGTTCGTAGCCAGACGCAAAGCCCGTCGCTCGTTCCTCCCTTCATTCATCTTTCGACGTTGTCTCGAGGCGTCGCGCACGCGTAAGAGACATGCGAGAGTTTATTTTCGAGCGTTATAAACCCCTTGCTCTTTATACGAGACGATGCCACGGATATGAAAATCCGGGGCATCCCCCGAAGGCCGTGATTGAAACGTCAGTCTCCGGTACGACCTCGAACACGCAACGTTCGATCTTACTTTTCTTACCGATATTCGAGCGATCGTTCTTTTCGACAATCCTACCTTCTCTCCAATCTCGTCGATTTTCTTTATTTCTCCCAATGTTTTACGCTCCGACGAGAACACGATAAATTATCACAGATTATTAATGATTTGTTTCTATCGATATATAAAATTGTCTCTCGGTATTAATGCAAATTAGTCGCGGGGCGGATTATTCCAACGTCGAGCTGTAAATATTTTTGTTACCCAAGGTGAATATTGTTTTTTTTGTTCATTCGTGGTAGTCGTGACGAGTTTAAACGCTAAATTTAATCCGTAAGTGTCTTAAGGAAATCCCAAAGTGGGTGGTGCACGTATCGTTTAAGGATTCGCGCCGCGTGTTCCGCGAAGCGATAATATTTTTTGTCCCCGTTGCGTTCTTTTTTTTATTTTAATTTTATTTTCATTTTTTTCTCATCACTTCGATATTTATCTTTTTCCAATGCAGAAGCTCTCATGAGAACGGATTATCAACTGTTTTATCCCGGTGCACTTGGTCCTCTTCACATATCGACGGGTTCCGGTGGCTCGGGCGCTACAACGTGGAATCCAAGCGGTTTTTACTCGTCCCTCTATCAGGCGACCACCTTGCACTTGCATCACGGAATGCAGGCGTTCACGTAAGTGTATAATAAACGTATTTTACGAGCGCGTCGCTTGTGCGATGCTTTGATACCCGCCCAAGGATCGTTAATTGCCATCTTCCGAGGTTTATATTGCTCAATTGCCCGGTGGTGGTGGTGATGGTGGTGGGTCACCTTAAAAACAAACGAATGGAAAAAAAACAAACAAAAAACACCCCCTCCCTCCATGTAAACTTTACTAAGCGATCGTACCGATCGTTCGATGGAATCTTTCTATTTGATAAAGAAAAGAAGAAAAGAAATCGTCAGGCACGTCGTATCGAGCCCATTATCGCTTGAAAAAGCTCCGGGGGAAAGATTTCAGTCCTCGAGAGTCGATACGAAGAGAGGAAATACCGATCTTTCTTAACTAATTTCTTCATCGCGTCGTAATTTATTGATTTTTCTTTTCTCGACAGATCTCTCGACACCGAACGACTGTCCGAGCAGCAAAACGGTCAGGTTCAGGTAGAGCTTAAATCCAGCTCGAGTTCAATGGCGGGAAGCGACGATTCCCTCGACAAGAGCGATCTCGACGAGAACAACGAATCCCAGGACAATTACAAATCGTTTCAAAGCTCGCCGATCATTCTCGAGCTGGGACAGAAAATCGGTAGCGATCGAAGCGCCTTCGTGCGTCACGGGACACCGAATTCAAACGGGAATTTCGACAATTCGCGAGGTAGTCCCAGTTCGACGGTCGTCGATGATTCGACCGGTTCGAATTCAAGCGGACATCGTAGAATGTCGGACAATTCGAACGAGGCCAATTCCTCGGAACGCGTTACGACGGACAATCGACAGGCGCAACAGCCCCAGAGAAAGAGAAATCCTTATTCGATCGAGGAATTGTTGAAGAAGGACGAGAACAAATCGACGATAAACAGGCCGAGGCTTATCGACACGGGAATCGTTCAACCCTGCGGCATCGTCGTCGGCAAAGATTTGTTATAAACGAATCTCTCGTCGAGGATACAAAAAGAGAATAATAAAAATTCTATATTCCTTCTCGTCATCGTAGATTTCGGATGTAAATCGAGGGAAAAAAACGCAGCAAAAACAAAAAAACACCGAGTAGACATTAAAAATTGTAATAGTAAGTTAGATCGTTCTTAAATTATTGTATTATCTTTTTCATTTCTTTGTTTACGATTATTTGTCAACATAACGTACAGACGATAAGCGTGATTCTTACCGATCGAACGATTCGATCGAATTCGAGTCTCCAAATAAAATTAAACGATCGTCCCTAACGAATATTTTCACGTTTGACCGTTAAAGGATTAATTAATGAAAGGATATACCTGACATCTACGTTATATCGTAACGGTGTAGAGGTAAGGCACAGTATTACAAGCGATTGTAAAAGTAATATTAGCGAATTCTCGACGCGATTCTCCTTTCGCGTTTTTTTTTCTTCGTTTTTTTCAAAACAACAGCAGTAATCCGCAATCGTGTGCTACATGGTAGTACAAGACCGCGAGACGAGTCGCGCGTTTCGCTCGTCCGCTTGATAATAATGCCAGGCGAACGAGGACGTAGGACGATACGAAATAAAAGGCTAATAACTGGAATGGCTATAAAAAGACGCGTCGAACGGAACCCTCGAGCGTCCCGAGTCGTTAAACCATAATCGCGTTTTGTATACACGTATATACGATTGTCATAGGCGGTCCTTACGGCCTGTACTCTCCTCGTACATCGAGGAAAACCACCGCGAGAGCCACGAGACTCGTCGAGAAAAGGTAGAAACGAAGGAGTAAAAAAAAACTAAAAAATTACCCCCCAAAAAAGAAAAAAAAAGAAAAATAAGGAAAAGGAAATAAGCAGTGCGGATTCGAGTTAAGCGACGCGTAACCCCGTGGAATTCACACGCGCGCGTTTACAACGTTGTAAACGTTGTTGTTGTTTTTTTTTTCTTTTAAAAAATTTTTTTTTTGCTTCTTTTCTTTTCTCTTGTCTTCGTCTCTGTTTGACTAAAAATCGTTTTACTCCCGCGTGCCATGGCCAATTAATGCACCGTAAATCGCGTACGGGCAACGGTTACGTGTATTTAATAGCCAGCGGGGTGAAAACGCGAACCGCGTACACGAGAGAGAGAGAGAGAGGGGGGGGGGAGAGGTCGAGTGTGTTTTTAATTATAGAAAATCGTTAGACAGTTGTGCGTAGCGATCGAACTGTACTGTAATTAAAGAAACGAAACAATATAACAAAAAACAAAAAAATAAATAAAGAAGAAATGAAATTTACAATTAAAAAAAAACGGTCGCACGATATTCGCGGTGAGACGATCGTGATAGATCGGCGAAGTTATGTAAATTGCGTAATCCCGGTGAGTTTGTCGATGATAAATTAAAAAGAGAAGAATCCGTTTCGTCGGTTCGAGATTAAAACGGGATGTCGAAGAGCCTAGAAGTTAATAGCCAAGATACGTAATAATCGTCAGGTGTTATATCCGTAACGAAGTCAAAGTGAGAAACGTGAATTTTTCTTAGACGATAATTTATCCGTTAATAATATTTATTCTAGAACGATTAAGATATAGATATATATATATATATATATATATATAGATATATTAATATCGATCGGATAACGATAGATCCTTGTACCATATACGTTGTAATCATTGAAATTATCTTCGAAAAATTGATATTTAAGAAAACAGTTGTTTTTTTCGTTTTTTTTTCTTCTCTCTTTTCGAGTTGATCGACTAGCGTTAATATATTATACGACGATAGAGATTAAATTGTAATGAAACATTTGTCCTGTATCATATCGCTAAATACACTAGTCAAAATGACGAAAGTCCTCTCTCTTTCTCTCTCTCTCTTTATTTCTCTATTCTAACATATTTGTACTCCTACGTTTAATCTCGCATCTTCTATTGAAGACAGTCGAGTGATTTATCGAGCTATTAAAAGCGAATACGCTTTTGTCGGGGAATTAACCAACCAGAAAGTCACGACGATCTCAGGAACGTCGTTGCTCATTTTACACACGATTCTTTCGTCTATTCTAATCGTCGTAGTAAAGCATCGTTCCCACTTCGAAAAGAGCCACTTTAGAACTGGCAAAGTCGCAAAAGGTGTGCCAAACGCGACGCAAGTCTCGAACAATGGGGATCGACTGGGAAAGATTTCTCGAAGAACAAGAGCTCCGATTTTACTCGAACAATAGCAGTTACTTGTGTACTCGTGTTACGTAACGAAGTTGCTTTAATTGGCACGAGGAATCGAGATTCGATTAATTAGTAGAACGAATAATTTTTTTTTAAACGAGCAAGAAAGAAAGAAATAAATTACTACAACCGAGAGATCGACGACACTTCGGACGAAAAACACGATGTCTGTACAATCTTTTAACAATTTATTCGTAAATATCGAGGCTTATACAGGCATTAGGGTATAGGTACAAAACGTTGGCAGGGGAAGATGAGTAATCGTGCCGATCGCATAAAATTAACGTTTATTCTTAACATTCTTAAAATATTCATCAATATGTCAAATTTAAAAAAATTTCTTACGCTCCTAAACGCTATTCTTCGTTTTCTCTTATATGTTCAGGCTCGTCAAGATCGAATCGCGATTCAATGGATAAGAGACAAGATAATTAAACGGCTGAGATTTAAAGATTTCTTGTTGTTTTTTGTTCTCGAGTCAATGGATAAGGTACGAGCTATCTCTCATTTCTTGAATTGCTTTGCAGACTTCGTCTCCGATATTTATAATTAAATTACGTTTTAATATACAAGGAGAGACTCAAATTGTGAGAAAGACATTTAAAAAAAAGGAGAAAAAAATCAAATAAAATAAACATTCAGTCACGAATAGCGAGAGATACCTCGACGTATGGCAAATTGACGAGAGTTTATACGACGAATGCGTCAACATCAAGATTCGAATCGATGTTGTTCTTTTTTTTCCTTTGCTCACAGTTGAAAATTGCGCTGCGAGTGATTGAGAGTATTGGTCGATAGCGTGTGAACCGGATGCGAGGGAGCTGGGGAATAAAGACTGTGATGGGAATGCGACTTGGCTCGGGAGAGCTCGCTATAGCGGTCTTGTTCCGGTGGCGCTACGAGCAATACCGGTCTTAGAGAGAGGGACTTCCTCGAGCCGGCGACGCTCTGTGCCTCGTTCACGTAGCCAGGATTCACCTCGCCTGAAATATTATCATAGTTATAATACGATCCGTTATTTTTATCGTCGCTCGTAATAAATTCTTTTTTTTTTTTAATATGTTCGAACCTTTGTACAACGATCCGTTATTAAAAGGCTCGGGCTGAAGTCTGACGTGTCTTGAGGCGAGTATGAACGCAAGTGCGGCGAGAGTCACCGCGTCGAGCGCTGCGATCGCCGCGAGCGGTATGGCCCATCGTATCGCGCATGCACCAGGATTGTATCGCGACGCTGAGGCGCCGCAGACCGCTCGGATCATCGGGGAATCCCAGCCGAGAGGATAGACGCTCACTCCAACCGCCATGCAGACCGCTGCAACGAGAACAAATTTGTATCGACGTTTCTTTTTTAAATTCAATTAATTTAATTAGTAATGGTCGTAATTATAAATAGGAAATTGTATTATTACATTTATTTTTACATTTTGTTTTTAATGACGATAATTATGTTATTTTTATTTTTATTTTTAAATATTTGTCGAACGTCAAGAATGAGGAAATCGTGCAAAAATGTTCACTGACATTTAAGTACGTCGATAAGTACGCCAGGGAGTCTAGGCGAGGTCGACAGTGAAAGGGAACACGGTGTGTTGCTCGCTGCTCTCGCTACAAAACGCTATTTTCTAACTGTTTGCGCTCACGTCGTTATAAGCCACCTCGTGAACTCGCAGGTGGTTACAGCTGTTACAGCAAAGCCTTTATATATATATACGAGGCAAGAGTATGTGCCTCGAATGTATAAATTATATACAACGCGTATATAAAAAATTCGCCGGTACAAGAGCGACTGTAACGGACCTCGAGAATTATTCAACGGATGTAAAAGATAAATCTCGCCTTATTTTTATTTATTTTTAAATTTTCACCCAACCGCGACCAAATTGTTAAACGAATTATTTCACGAATCTCTCTCGACGTAGTTTCGCGTAAAACGTAATCGAGAAGGAAGCGAAAGTGAATCGAGGTAAAATGTAACGTTAGAAAGTGTTTCGTTCGTGCGGTAGGGAGAGGAAAAAAAATAGAGAAGACAAAAAAGAAGAGAAGAGACGCGGAGACAATTTGCAATCGCGTTCCGATGAAGTTTCGTGCTCGATCGGAATCTCGATGCCGACGCACTTCGAGAGAGTTGTCCCGTGTAAAATCGCGGTGAAACTTTTCCGGGGACCAAATGCTCCGCGGTCTTTCAATTCTCTCTGTTATCCTCGAGACCGACAAATCACAGACTTTCACCGTGTACTCGCGACTGTTAGTTACACTTGGCAATACGAATCGCGAGACTCGCGACTCTTCGAAAGATCACACGCACGTTGCGGCCGAACTACTGCAAACGTTACGTTACGAATCGTTTCCTGTACGATATTATGTAATAAAAATTTGCAATTCGAAAATTAAAATTTGAATTAATTTACGATTAAAAAATATAGAACGATTCTGTTATTATTTGTACGATCGTTGGAAAATATCGTTTTTTTTTAAATTCGAATTTAATTTTATTAAAAATTCTGTATAAAAAATATTTTTTATAAAATATAAAAATTTTCGTGTATTTTCTTTTTTTTCCATTCGTTGGCGAATCTCGGGTTTTTTAGCGTCGGTGACACGAGTATGAGAACAACGGGGTTTCCATCTAGCGCCATTATAACGGTCTATTCTACATTTCATCGACGATAGGTATTCTCATGCTGTGGCAAGAAAAACACGACTGCCTTACGAGATAGAGAAAAAGAGAGGGAGAGACGATGCATCGAGAAAGGTCTGTCGAGCCTCGAGCTTATCGTGTCAGGGTGCTTAATCATTTTTTTCCTCGCGAAACGATCATAGCCCGTCGCAATTTTTTCCAAACAAAGCGAGAGTGACTACGAGATTTTTCACATGGAAAAATTATCAATTATTTTCAAATTCGTAAAATAATCGTTTCGTACGTTCGACTATTGAAATAAAATAAAATAAAATAAATAAATTTCTTTTGTTTCGAACGAGACGAATAAAAGTAAAGAAAAAAAGGAAGAAAAAAAAAAGAAAACTGGAACATCGACCCGAGAGTTATTTACTCTCCTCGCTCGGTTCTTTCGCTTAACAAGCATTTTCCATTTGTGGAGCACGTACGTTCAACCGAACGTTCACCGTCTCTTACGAGGCAATAACAAAAACCTTTGTAATTAAAAAACATTCTCATAATTTACATCCTTGCTTCAGTCTTTTTCACAAATAATTATCGATCATTATATTCCTTTTCGTTCCGATCTAAAAATTTATAAATTTCTTAATCGAACCGTAAAACGTTTAAATTATCACGTGGAAGATGTTTCGAACGAGGAAACGCGTTACCTCACACGCGTTCTCGATACTTCGTAATCGTGTCAACTCGTTTGTCGTCGTTTCTTTTTTTTTCTTTCCATTTCCCTTCGTGCACACTACTGGGCACGAGTGCGTGCAGATCGTAACGCAACGATGAGAAATGCGACAACGACGACGGTGAAAGAGACAAAAAAAAAGAGATCGAGAGATAGAGATACGAGGCGTTAAACGGAACAATTGCGCAATTTCCCGAACAACGAAGAGTCGACTTAATCTGTGCAATTTGCGATTGCGTTCGTTCATGATAAAACCATGTTCCTCCTTCTCCCCCTTTCGTCCCTCGGTTTCTACCACTCCAACGACCATTGCGGTATTTCGACGATCGTTGCAAATTGCGGTTTCGTCGTTTGACGCGAAACGACTTTCTAAAATATGTCCAAAGCACCGAACGATAGGAAAAACAATATTTTTCGCACGTTTATTCGCACTCGAAGGATTATCGATTATCGCGTATCGTTTACGATCGATGAATATAAATCGTTATCGTTACTCGATCGTAGTTTATTAATTTTGCTCTTACCCGATATGACTTGCATCCAACCGCAGAGATAGAAAACCGTCGTGCTCTGACAGAAGAAGAATAATAGCATCGCGCATATTGCGAGTAGAGCGATTATAACAGCGATTCCAACGAGGATCGTGCTAGCCCTGAATGGAACGCTAACGATCGTCGATAGATCGTCGAGCCTACCGATGCATTCCTCCCCCAATTCACCTGTTAACGATAATGGAGAGAAAAGGAATTATTCATTCGCCGATGAATTCATTAAATTCTTAACGATAATGCTCTTAACGGAATAAATAATCGATCGAAAAATTAAATACTCGCCATTTCCTCCGTAACTGCATCTCGACCAGAGCCCAAACCTTCCTGGATTCTCGTGTTCCAAATCGCCGAGCCACTCGGGCGTCACGAAAGCCACAACGCCGATAATCGCGTAGCATATCGTGAATATTCCCCAAAGTACACCGATCGCTTTTGAATTTCTGATGTAATTCGTCGCGTACATGTGCGACGACTCGACGTATTCGATCTTCGAGCCCATTTTTACCTCTCGCGAGTCTTGGTTCTCTTTTTGTACTTTTTTTGTTATTGTCTTCCTCTCGAATCCTTTCACCCGCACGTTTCGATATTTATCTGAAGCGAGGGAAAAAAATCGGTACGTTCCGTAAATGGATACAAATTTCGTACTTATCGCGAGAGAGAGAGCGAATTAATTAATTGTATTTCGCGTAATCGCGTGTTTAAGGGGGGGAGGTGGGCAATTAAACACGGTGGTTGAGCAGACGATATTTTACTTTATCTCCTGTTTTGTTTGGCTATCGTTTCAACAACGTGAGAGAGTTATACCGACCAGACAATCGCGAGAGTCGACGGGCGTTCAACTCACCGCGTCGAGATTGTCACTCGTGCGGCTTCGACAAGAGGGAACAATTTAGTCAATGGAATTGTGAGAATTTTTCCCTTGTTTTATTTTTATTTTTTAATTTTAATGTAGATAAAGATAAGGTTTTATTATAGTCGATCAATTATGAAAATAATTATGTTGTAATTGAATTATTTTCTTAATTAAAAAAATGTACTTACTTGAATTATTATGCCCTTTCTCTCTACCGTCCCCGATGAGTCACCATTTCCTAAATTCTACCGAATTCGTTGCAACGTCGATGACAAATTTTCGCTCAAGTCTCGATCGTCGATAATTCCAAGAGACGTCGTTGTTTCCCCATGCCTGTCCCACCACCAAATGCTTGATATATACGTTCTTGGCACGTTTTATTCGCCTGGACGATTTCTTCCCACCCCAATTTGCACGATGACGCAAAAAGAAAATATTCGATCGATATCAAATATTTCTTCTTATCACTTCCTTCTCGATTAATCGAGGATTTTTATCTCGAATCGATCGTTACACGTATCGATGCACAATATGCGACGAACTTGTTGTCATTTTTCGAGTATCGCGATTTCGTCGGAGAAATAACGTCACGGGGGAATCGATGAACGCGACCTATCGACGCGTGAATCGATCGGATGAAAATTTTTTATTCCGAATTTGGGAAGCGATAAATGTTTTTTATTTCGGGTGAAAATACGGATGGAGAAAAAATTTGGATTTCTCAAAGGAGGACAAACCAAGAACGAGACGTGTGTCAAGATGGCTGCTCAGGTGAGGTTGCCAGGTGAGAGAGGCCCACTGAATGGGGCCTTGCGGGCCCCGGAGCTCCGTCGGAACAGAGGGAAAGGCGAGTTGGAGAAAGAGGAGGGGGATATCCCGAGACGGGTATGTCTGTGACAGCATTTTAGCCACAATTTACATTTCGACGGTGCATTGGATTTTAAACTTTTTTTTTGCAATCTTTATCGAGCTCGATTATAATTTGTTTTAATTTCTTGGTAATCGAAGTTAAGTTATCAGGGCCAAAAGGATTTTTAAGTTTGAAAAAAAGTCAGCAGATTGATCATTTATTGATTAATTTATTAATCGGTGTATTTATTGATTGATAAAATTGCAAGATTGTTTGTTGATTTATTTAAAATTTTAATTGTAGATTGAGAAAAAGATAAACAGTTTCATGTTCACTTGTAAAAATTTATTGCCGGAATAATAAGAGAGACGGAAAATTTCCATTTTTCTCATATTTCTTCGGTAAAAGTCGAGTTGTTTAGAAATTTGCGGAAAGTGCGTGACACGAATACTCGCATACCGCATGACCTTCTTGTGAGATTGAAGGATTTTGCGGTTTGATTGTTCTTTTGTTTGGTGAATCTTGAGTAAAAGTTTACGAGCTTTCACTCGAGGATTAGGTACGAGATCAACGTTGGTGAATTGTCGTACGCCCGCATGCATTATTTATTTACAATTTCATTTCTCTTTTCGAAGACGTACGAATTTTAATGAACGAAGATTTTTATCACAGAAATGTTGCGAAAGAGAATTAATTAATGCAATACAGAGTAAAACATTACCTTGTCATATTTTTTATCAACCCCCCAAAGCTTGTTTTTGAATTAGAAGCATTAGATAAGTTTTGAAAATATGCCGCCTTTTTTCTAGTGTCCGGTAGCGCCACCCGCTCACCGAGCGCTCCAGTCGCGATGGCAAATCGTACAGTGAAAGATGCTAAATCAATTCGCGGCACAAATCCACAGTATCTCGTCGAAAAAATCATAAGATCGCGTATTTACGATTCGAAATATTGGAAAGAAGAATGCTTCGCTCTAACGGCAGAATTACTAGTCGACAAAGCGATGGAGCTAAGGTACGTAAACTTTTCTAACCTCACTTAACCTAAAAAAAAAAAACGTAACTTTTGTTTATGTCCTGTGGCTCGTTCGCGTTTACGTAGATTTATCGGCGGTGTATTCGGTGGAAACGTAAAACCCACCCCTTTTCTCTGTCTCATACTGAAAATGCTTCAAATTCAACCCGAGAAGGACATAATAGTTGAATTCATAAAAAACGAAGAATTCAAATACGTCCGCGCTTTGGGAGCGCTTTACATGCGTCTCACCGGAACTTCCCTCGATTGCTACAAATATCTGGAACCCCTTTTCAACGACAATAGAAAATTACGACATCAGAACAAACAGGGACAATTCGAACTCATTCACATGGACGAATTTATCGATAATCTCCTGCGAGAGGAAAGATCGTGCGACGTTATTTTACCAAGGATACAAAAGAGGCACGTTCTCGAGGAAAATAATGAATTAGGTAATTTTTCTGGCATCCGTTACATATCGACGCTGCTTACGAAACGTAGCGCGATTCAAATTTCTTACGAAAACTAACACGTTTCTAATTTCACCGCGAAAACCAACGCGTTTCGATATTCGACGCGAAAACTAGCATGTTCCGGCTCTCACCGCGAAAACTAGCACGATTCGGCTTCTGCCGCGATAACTGGCATGTCCGAAATATCCTAGTTTTCGTGGCAAAAGCCGAAACATGCTAATTTTCGCGGCAAATATCGAAACGTGCTAGTTTTCGTGTCAAAACTCGAAACACGCTAGTTTTCGCGCCGATATAAAACGTCCTTCTCTTCGTAAGAAATCTGAAACATGCTAGTTTTCGTAATCAGCGTCGATATATTCTCCGAATCTCGCGATTGGCAAAAATAGAAAAATTAAAAACGTTTAAAAAATATTCATTTTCTTTCGTTCTTCGCAGAGGGTAAAATATCGGCTTTGGAAGACGATATGGACGAGGGAATCGAAAGTTCGGAAGACGAGGATTTACCACCGATAAAAGAAGAAACGCGTAAACGTCCCGATGATTACGAGCGCGAGCGAGAGCGTCACAGAGATCGCGACAAAAGACACTCGCGTACTGAGAAAAAATCCGATCGCGATAAACCTCGATCGCGAAGTCGCGAGCGCGATCGAAGGGATCGAAAACGCAGCAAATCTCCGAAAGGTCATTCCTCGCACAAGGAGAAAGAAAGAGAGAAAGATCGTTACAGAAGAGACGATCGAGATCGAGATAGAGAACGAGAACGCGACAGAGATCGTGATCGCGATCGTAGAAGAGATCGCGATCGACTTAGACATTAAAACAGCGATTTTTTCTTAAATACGACAAACCGGTAACTCACGATAATTCCCAGAACGCAAAGATTTTACAGGATGTTCGTTGATTTATTCATAACGTCGACGTTCCTTCCAAGGACAAACGCAACGACACTCGCCATTCACAAACATATTTTATGTACATTAAAACAATGAAAAAATCGCAATTCGACGATAATTTTCAATGTTCTCAAGACCAACAACAATAAAAATGTAAAACGTCGTCGCGTCACGTTTCGAAATTTCGTATTTCAGCTTTTATAAACACTGATTTCCATCACAATTCCATATATACAGAATAATCGCAGGTTCTTCGTACTTAAATTCTAATTAGATTCATCTTATACTTTATAAATAGTGAGCAAAATATAATGTACGCGTGTACGAATAGGGAATCCACTCTCTTTTACAAAGATTCTCCCATTTTGTTTTTCGTCCAAGTGTAATGTTTCCTGTATCTCGCTTGCGTCGTTCGTAATAATCGACGAATTACCAGAATTATTCTCCCGGAGATCGATCTCTTCGTTTCTTTTTTCCTTTTCTCAAAGTTTTTAGAACGTTGGCGAGTTGAGAATGAATAATCTATCCTCCTCTTTCTTGATCCATTTCAATAAAATTCCCACTGCGTCTATGGCCGCGGGTTTCGTAACGAGAGGCTCGAACGTTACGTACAGCTCGAAACCGGAAGTAACCTTGTTAAACGAGAAATTGGACTAGAAATAAATTTTTGATAAAAATTTTTTGATAACAAAAAAAGTGTCCTACCCATGCGAGCATCGTTTCCCTGTCCAATTGTTGAAATATTAATTTTAGTGGACGACTCGGCGCGTGTAATCTATGATGTAGACACTGATAGAGTCCTAGCAATCTAAAATCGATGAAAATCATATCCAACATCGTTCAGACACGAAATACAACCAATTTTCTCAAATATTCATTAATCGTATTTCTCCAACGGAAATTATTACCGTTCGATATCTTTGTCCTTGGTGTAGGGTGGCTGAAATCCCGGACTCCAGAATTGTGCCGTACTGCGACATTTGTACAAAACGTGACGCATTTGCGGAAGACCAATTTCCGCCGTAGTCACGGACACTCTGTTCATCGACTCGTTTATAGCTTCCAGACAATTGGTACGTCGCAATTTTTCTACAATTTTCTGTTAAACGAAAAATTACATTTCAATGACGCGCGAACAAATTCAAGAATTAATTATTCGCTGATCGACGTTTAAGTTTCAAAACTATTCTCGTCAGGTTTTTTTTTTCTTTTTTTTTCTCATAAATAATTCGTTTAGGGCGTGAAATGCGTTTTCTCACTTGTTTAGCCTCCGAAAGCGTAGAGAAAACATCTCTGTCGACGGTAAGTAGTAACAAACAAGCCTGACAATCTTCCGCTAAATAGGAAACATGGCCATGCATAAAACCATTTGCATCGAATTTCGGTAGACATATGGGCGTCCAACCTTCGGCAGCTTTGAACGATTCCGAGCTATCTACCAAATTTTGTATCAGATGCAAATCGGCCGGATGTATAAAGAATTTTTTCATTCTCACCAAAGTTACCAACTGATTATTAGCTAAGAGTATTGCGAACACTAAATTCTGGAGAAAAAAAAACGCAATTTTGAATTAATTCGTGTTTTTTTTTTTTTTTTGATAAAATCCAGCGCGAACGAAATATTGTAGACGTTACCTTAATTTTTCCGCAAGTTTGCACGATAGTTTGAGTGATCGAATCTCTCATCGAGGGCACAAGAGGCAAACATTTGACGGCGCCAAGAAAAAAGGCTGGTTCTCTATCCATAAAATTCAATAAATGATCTATCAGTCGTTCGCTACCGCTCAACAGTCTTCTGAGATCGAAATTTCTTCTTTGATCGTATACGCGCGTTAGTTGCGATTGCGTGAGAACGAAGAGTATTTGGTTATATACATAGCTGTAAATAATACGACGTAATTAACGAAACGTTTCTTTAAAATCGTTAAATTTTTTATTCTAATTATTCGCACTAATAATTTATCAACGTACGTTAATTGTAATACGAGCTGTGGTACGCTCTCCAGAGTTTTGGAAACTGCTACGAGAATCAAAGGGCCTTTAAGGACAAAGACAAAATTTGTATCGCCGGCGTGTACGGATCTTATCATGTCGTTTCCAGCCTGTACGAAAGATACGAGAGCCTGCATAACGCCCATTACAGTGACGAGTTTGTCTTCGGGACTGTGCCTCGAGTATACTGGCTTGCCTGCCTGCGATAATACGAATATGTGCTTTCTCTGCGCGAGCCATGTTTTGCATCGTAGCGGATCGGTATCGAGATTATTCAGAGCTAATTGATGCGCAACGTCGTCCTAATAATAATATTAGTAATTATGTTTTTTTTTTTTGCTAAATAAGTTTAATATGATTTTGGGAAAAATACGGACAATATAAAATTTATCTCTAATGTTTCTATAAAAAAAAGTTATTTTTTTAAGGTTATGTTGATTTTTAGCCTTTGAGTTACGAATGAGCTGGGAGAAGAAAAATATAATCTGCTTATAATCTCGTTTGATCCGATTCACGTAGCAGTTGAAAAATGCATAAACAGGTCGCAATTTGATTCATACGAAAAATTTCATAGAACAGTCGTATTTAAATAAAAAAAAAAATTAGTCGGTGACTAATTATTGCTAAAAAATAACTTGATGCTCGGGCGAATAAAATAAAAGAGAGGAGAAGGAGATTAAATGTAGGATTTGATAAATCGTGAGATTAAAAGGTCGTAAGAGGTTATGCATCGTACCAGCTCACTGTCCTCGAGTGAATTCGTTTGCTTGAGTCCAACGGGACTCGTGGGAGTTGGTTGAACGTCTTCCTGTATCTCCGATATCGTGCTAGCTGTACTTTCCTTCATTTGTCTGTCATCTATGCTACTGCTCATCTCCTGCTCGTATTCCTCGAAACTGTCAGTCGTAACTAGCATTGTCTCAGCCGATGCACCGGGTTCGATACCCGGCTCGACGATCCCATCGTCGACGACCACCGAATCGTTCGAAGCCATTATTTTTTGGTTTTTCTCACCCCTTTTACGTCAAACAACACTGTTAAATCGGGTAGAAATTATTTCTTTACATAGAACCGCCGCGAGTGACATTTAATCGCCGTCCATGACAGCTTCAACGCCATAGCTGACTGACCGACACTGTTCAACCAGAGATTAGGGGGAATATCAGTAACGCTCCACAAAAGTTGAAACCTCGAGAGTTGATTGGACGAAGCGACATCTAGGCGGCCAAAGGGTGAACCGTGGGTACTTTTTTACCCACCACAAAAAACATATAGGTTGCTTTCGCCATACAGTATTTGTGAGTATATAACATATGCGCGCGCTGCCGACTTTCTTCTCCGCAACGATCAGCGCCGCGCACGACCGAACGCCGCAACCCACAAAAGTTTTCAAACTATAAAGCGTTGTGCCGGTCAGTTTTCTTAATGTTTTTCTCGCTCATTATGCTTAAATTATACCCTCCAGTACCTGTTATTTCTGAAATTATCGCACTCCATCGAATTCTGGATATACAAAGTGATCAAGCATTGATTGATATTTGCATATTTTTATGTGTTTCTTCATCGATATCCGACGCAGCGAGTGTAGCCTCAAATGTCAATTTCACATCGAAGGTCAAAGCGAGCTGTTGCTTATTTTCTTTTCGTGTCTTTTATCTTCGTATTGTCCAATTTCAAATTGTGTTTGAAAAAGTGACAGAGATTGTTACCGTTCAACCAGGATTATTCACATCGACCTGGTGTTTCGGCCATCGTTCAGAATGGAACTTCCGGAAACGTGAAGATATTTAACAAAGAGTGAGTACAAATCTCATATTACCTCGCTACAGCATACGCGGAAAAGTGGGTGTTCTTTTGTTCAAATAAACAATATCGATTCGAATAATCTTTATCGAACGAAGTAAATACCATTATGACGCTGAGAAAATTTGCGGTATTGTTGGTTATAACATAGGAAAATAATGGACACGTTCGACATTTCTCAAACATATATTCATACGACTATACAACATTTCGATTATTAGTCGATTGCGGAATATCTTTTTTTCGTTCTTTTCCTCAACGTAGCGATGAGTCGTGCGTTACAAAACTATGCAATTACGATGAAAAATATATCGATATATATATATATGTATTATATATATATATACCTCTACTCGCTGATCCGCTATATGAAATTAAATAATGGGGTACAATATTTTGTCAAGCATCGTATGCAGTCGCAGGGAGATTAGCTTTCTTTTCATATTTGTCTTGCGCATAAGCTGTCGATTTGCAATTGCGTGGCAGCGGCTTTACAACGTTTTTGAATGAATCCTCTAGGAAGTTTCGTTAGAAGAGAGACTTTATATATTCTTTTATCCGCAACAGAGATATTCAAAATTTTCATCATAATTTTGTTATTAAACTGGCCATGAACATAGTTAGCCGGTAACTTTGTTCTTTGAAAATTAAATTTAAACGAGAGAAGAATTAGAGCCAACGTTCCTAGAAATTCATCGTAGCATATCCCAAAGCGACTTTCGGACGAATCGTACTTCTTCAACAAATTTTTCACGCATCAGCAAATAAAAGAGAATTATTCGCTGACGAGAATCTCGTAATCGGGGAAGGCAACCTCGGCACCGCCGAACGGTATGTAAAGCACATTATGGGATGGTTGAACCTTGCCGATGGTCATCGTACCCTCGTGAGAAACGCGTCCAACGAAGAGAGGTTCACCCTCCTCGGTTTCACCTCCGGGAACGGCGTTCGGGGGAATGTTTCCACCGCTGGTTGGTACCCATCGTGGAGTACAGCCGCAGAGGACCTAGAAAAGCAAACAGTAACATTTAATATTTTGAACTCCATTTAGAATTCTTCGATTTTTGAGGGAAAATGGAACGGTCCGAAATATTCAGCGCAGAATGATCTTCGAGTAAAACGATCGAATTAATTCCTGCCCCGACTGATTAATATCATTAATGTTGTCAAGATAAGATTACAAATATAATCAAACGCGTTGCTTCTAATCGTTCGATACTAATTCAAAAATGATCTTTCTTTAGATTACTCGCTGCGGCGCATTCCATCGTTCATAAACTAAATCCTTAGCTCCAACAATATTTTTCTTCTATTATTGTCCTCAGCATTCTTACATGTAGCAAAGAAATGCTGATTTACCACCTCGTTCTACGTTTTCCCTCGTACAATTTTTGCCACCGCAGGCAAAAAAAGTTTCGAACAAGCGTCGCTCATTCTCCTTCGTACTCATTGATCAATTTTCTCACCTGGTACTCGCCCTTTCCGTGCTCCTCGCCTCCCCACGCTATGTAGCAAACGGAGTGACCAGGCTTCACCTTTCCGGGAATTAGAGCACCTTCGTGGAAAGCACGTCCTATGTACAGAGGCTCGTCGTCGTGTCCGCCCTTGACTGCTCCAGGTGGCAATACATTACCGGTGGTATCGACCCAGCAAACGCTACCGGTAGATTGTTCAGTGGGAGCTGAAGGCGTAGTTCCAGGATCTGCCAAATGGAGAGACAATGAAATTAAACCTAGCAAAACGATAGAAAAACTAGCCATGATATCTTCTCACGAAATAATGAAGTTGGGTCAATGCGATTAAAAAAAGAAATTAAGATACGATCGGAACTCGGAAATAAAGGTCTCGTTTCAAGTTTCGTCCTACGAACGTTACTTACAACATGACGTAACTATTTCTGAGTTCCGTCTGTAATGTTAGACGAATCCATCCGCAAAACATGATCCACCACGATGGAATTCTCGGATGATTTTTTTATATTTTATAAAAAAAGTCACGGTTATAAACACACACCGATAAAGTAACGACAGTAGAGGCCAGAAACTCGCTAACGTCGTGCACAAAACTTATATAACGGTGAACAAATTCGATACACCTCATGCCACATGCAAACCGATAGATCCAAATGGAATCGATACAGTTCAGGGATACGCGTTGAGGTAACGTTAGATCGGTACGAAGCGATCTCTGTACTCGTGATTAAAATTGAGTGATTGCACGACGAGGTTCGTGTGGGAATGGTGATTCAAATGAAGGAAAATATGAGGCGTCCGTGATGAAAGGTCACAGGATATTTTCGTGTCGGACCAACTACGGGGTTATCCATCATACACTCGATATACTCGAGAACATTCGATACGTCGCAAGCAGCTTTTTTATACAAAAAAAGGTATCGCCACCCCAAGCTACAGGCTCGCATAGTTACGCCGTTAATTGCCTTTTTTCATTTGTTTTCTTCTATTTTTTTCGCGGCTGCTTTCTCGCTTCCTCACAACATCGACATACAGCTCGGAATGTTACAAGATTAAGAGAAAGACAGAGAGACAAAAAACGAGATTAATTAATAAAAAAAAGAAAAAAGAATGCTTTTGTTTTCATTGGAAATTTACGTTTCGGCACGGGGTTGGTCTTGGCGGCGTTCGTGACCGGTGCGAGAGCTTGATGAGGCTCGAAACGAAGTTTCCAATTTCCGGTCGCGCCCCAACCGGTGCGCACCCCGACGTGACTAATACCAATTGGATTCGGATCCTTCCATTCCAAGAGTACGGGACCGCGTTGATCGCCCGACCTCACCACGATGTGCCCGTCGAGCCAAGATATCGAGAATCTCTTGTGCTCGTTCGCGCTCAGTAGATTCGCCGTGTTTACGCGCACCTGAGCGGTAATTGTAACGCGTTCTTTTTGTATTTTCCTTTTTTTTTTACTTTCTTTTCTTTTTTCAAGTACAAAACGGCAAGATAAAAATGTAATTAAGAGTTTACGAGTGACCAAACAATTTTCCAAAGTCAAAGTCATTGTAGAAGCTCAATCGCCGCGTTTCTTATCAAATTTATAACGACTTTTTCTTCTCGGAAGGAACATATTATTATTTCTTTTTTGTTTCGTGAGATTTAAATTCGAGATACGTGTAAATTGTGTTATAATTGAAGCAATTGGTGGCGAACCTTGTCCGGCTGTTTGCGATCGTATCTGATGACCGATGCGGTGTTCTCCCAACCACCGAGCATTATTTCGTACATCGGGCTCGACTCGCCCTTGGCCTTGGTCAGTGCAATATGAGCGTTGCTCTGTGCCTTGATTTCCACGTTAACGGCAGCCCCCCGTACCGCGTGAAACTGATACTTGAGCTCGTCCGGTGTCTTTACGTTCTTACGACCTTGGTGTCGTTCAATTTTTTTTGTAAATCAATTTTTCTTGCGGCGTTTCATTTCTTTTAACTGTATTTCGTTCTACGTTGAATTTAATCAACGGGGAGGGGGATGATTTGGTCGAAGCTTTTCTTTTTATCCCGTGACACGACATGTACCGTTTTTCTTTTTTTATGAATCGATACCGCGCACGTGGGGTATGGGTGTTTTGTGTGATACGAAAGAAGATTTGCATTCCCAGGGAAAATCGTGATGAAAGCCATTCAAAAAGAAAAATGAAAAAAAAGAGACGGAAAAATAATTTCGAGGAAGAAACTATTCGTCGCAATTGGCATAGGTTGATAATACATTACGTACGACCACCGGAACCTCCGATACATCTGGCTGTGCGTGCCACAATGCGAGATAATCCGGTATAGAGTTTGTCCCAGAAATGAAATATAATAAGCGTCAGTGACAAATAACGAAAAGATTCAATTACCAATCGTTCTACAAATTTGCTAATTCCACTAATCCAGCGATATCTAGAGTTTCTAATAATATAAACTACCCCTGTGGACAAGCCTCGGTTTCGAATTTGCAATTATTCTGGGATAAGTGGCAAAAGCTTCGAGCAATCGTGCAAAACTCCTTTCTCAAACAATTTTACCAAATCGATATTTAACTTTATCACTTTTTCTAAAACAAGATCAAAATTCTATCGATCGTTCGAAAATGAGTAAAAAATTTCAAATTTTTAAATAAAACAGCGTTTTTTTAAATTACAAAGCTCTAATTTGGGTAATCCCGCCAATCTAGCAAATTCGATAATACCATATAAAAAAAATCAAACTTTTGTCGTCGAGCGTTGACTCGGACTGGAATTATTTTGGGAAGAATGAAATGAAGTAGAAGCGAACGTGCGTGTAATTTCTTACCTTCGATGACCCATTCGCCATGAGCACCCCAACCGGTGCAAACACCGAAATAGCCGATACCGAAGGGTTCGGGATCGTCATAAGATAGGAAAGGAGTGGACTCGCCCTCCTTGCCTACGACGATCGAACCCTCGTGCCATCTAATCCAGAAACCACGGAAATCATCACCGGTCAAAATTCCCGGTGTCTCGACCTCAGCGACATCTGGCTTGGTCCTGTTCTTGCGCAAAACCGATTTGCTGTTACCCCAGCCGCCGATGAAGACCTGTAATTTATCGTCACCGTTGATAAGATTAAAAATTGAAAAACAAGAGGGATTTTTTTCACCCGGAAATATTAATTCAACGAACGAATCGTTGAATTAAACATTTTTGTTTCGGTCGTTGAATGTGCAATTAATTTGATATCCGATAAATACCAGAATTAATTAAATTTATTCCCCGTTAAAGAAATGTTAAAATAACGGTGGAAGAATAAAAAAACTGAGGAAAGAACCAGTCGTGGATTTATACCTCGTACATGGGCTCTCCCTCGTTGGGACCGGTGGTCAACGCGATATGGGCATCGTTGGGTGCCTTGATACGGAATTGAACCTGCCCACTGGCGCAGGGATAGAATTGGTACTCCAACTTGTCCTCGGTCGAGAGTGCTGAAAAAATAAAAAAATAATAAAGAAATAGTAGGATGAAGTAACACGGACGAGCATTCGAGCAGCTATCGATCCAGAAGGCAGAGACAGGAACAAGAGATAAAATAAATCGTTGGCAACGATCCAAAAAAATGAGAAAGTGCCGAAACCTCTTTTATTCAAAAGAACAAAAAATGTCGTTTAAAAATCAATTCGTTAATCACGAAATTAAAAAATCAGGTCAATTTTGTATAAAATATAAATAAAAATAATGACAAATGTCAAGAATTATTCAAAGTAGTGATAAATCGTCGATATCTCCAATTGACCAAAGTCACGAAAAAGGCCACGGCGATTAATTAATATTTATTCCGAAACGCGATCGTGGCACGTTCGGGAATTGATTAGTGGCGCCACCGAGGCGCGTTGCGTCACGCGTTCGATCCTCGAAAGCTGCAGTCGTGTGCAGCGATAAACCGCGAGAAAAGTAGGGCATTCTAGGATATCCTTTCATAAAAACGCGAAGGATCGATAGACAGACCGTAGTGGCTCGAGTCAGCAACCAAAATCTTCGTCGTCCCAGAAAATGTGCGCAGTCCAGCAAGAGAAATAAAAGATTTTATCCAGGAACGTTTCACCGTTAGTATTTTATTTTTTAACGACCAGATTGTAAAGCTTCGATTTATAATACGGGGACGAAGAAGCGCGAGTTGAAAAAAGAAACATTTTCTATTGATAACCGGAATAAGAAAACGTTCATTGCGTTACGTGAAATTTGATTACGTTCGTCGTACGTTTCGTTCGCGAGCATTAAAACAGTTTTATCTATGCCGGTATAAAACGAGTCTCGTGTAGCGACCCAGCCTTGCCGTCGTTACGATAAACAAAAGTACGTCTTCCGTCGCATAAGCAAAAGTCTCTCTCTCTCTCTTTATTAAACTCATACGATCGTAATTCGAATAATTGTCAATAATAATTCTCGTCTCTTACATACCGACGTTATTCAACGTATCTCTCAAATCTCTCAGCTCCTTCGCCAATTCGGTAAATTTGAATATCGCGACGATAATGAGAAATTTAATCGCGAAATTCTTTGGCAATAGGTCGTCGCGTATCGCGTCGACGAGGTAGGACGACATTTTACAATCGCCTCGAGACACTAAATATAATTTTGTCACTCGCGTTCATAATGAAACAAAGAAAACGAAATAAATTCTTTCGTATTCTTAGAAACATTTATAATTGACTCGAATAATTAACGATATTTGTTCTCGACATTCGCAAAAAGACAACAAAAAAATGTCGACGGTTTTTGTAATTTCGGTCTCGTCGAAACTCTTCCAGTTCTCTGCCGGTACGACGACGTGGTACGAGCCGACTGACAATTCGCTTTTTATATAGATATATATATATATACACGGGTATTGGTGAGAATGTTGAAACGCAACGTTTTATAAATAGTCAGTTTGGACTCGCGTCTTCGAACGAACGGACGTAACGCTACCGTCTTATTGCTGACATCATAATATTATTGTGACTCGTACATAAGTATTCGTACACGGTATAATGAGTAATCCCTCGTCCAACGAGACTCTCGCGTCTCGTTTTCGGCACTTGTCGAAATTGATTTTATTCACACTTTTGTCTCTCGTCGTTTTGAAATTATTTAAAATTATTTTCAAAGTCGAACGTAAACGAGGGAATAATTATCGAGTGACTAATTACTCTTCGTTGTTTCCTTGATGAGTTTACAGTTTACATTTTGTTTTTTCTTTTCAATGGAAAGAAATAACAAAAATTTGCAGAAATTACAAAGTATCGAGGACGTTTGTCCTGTTTTTCGAGTTTCTTTCGTCGCGTTTCTTTTTTTTTGTCATTCATCGAACGAATCTCTCTCTTCCGGTAGCAAAATTTCGTGCTATCGCGGGAAAGTATGGCGCGATTGAATAATCGATGCCGTTGCCGTTTGCCGAGTTATATTGCGAAGGAGAGAAGCCACGAGAAAGAGGCGTGGGTCACTCGCGTTAACCTCGGGCGATCCAAACGTCATTTACGTGATGTCAGAATTATTTTAGTATAACGGTTATATTATAACTACGTACAAGAAGCGTCATCGACTTTTCTACTGTTATTATCGTTATTATTATTTATTATTATTATTATTATTTTCCTTCAACGCTCGGAAAATTTAACGCTGCGTGACCCCCGTCGAAGTTAGGAAGTGGGCAAAAAGGGATGGGCCTCGACGCGTCGTGATAAATCATTCTATAACGGGCGATTACGATCCAAGAATTCGTCAAGGTCGAAATTGCGTATTGATATCCTTCCAGTTCTATTCTCTCGTTCTACAAAGCACTTTGCGTTCTAAAAATACTACGCGTAAGAAGAAGAAGAAGAAGAAGAAGAAGAAAACATAACAAAAATAAACGAATAAATTGACGGTTGAAAATGAAATTTGAAATTGATTTTTTTTCTTTTTTCATGAAATAACACGAAATCGAGAACCTCGCTTCGAGAGAATCGCGTCAAGATAGAAAATTCGTGGACGTAGGACGAGATTGACCCGAATTTAAAACGCGTATTAATGATTGGAACTGATGATCCAGGTCGTGCTAAGTTTGCAATTAACATAACAATGCGAGGAGTTAGAGTAATTGAGTCAATCCGGGATTGCGCAACCGGCGCGCAATATGCCAATGGTCCATTCGTACTCGGTACAATAAAAGTTTCTTTGGGCACGTCTCGTTACACGTCTCCTACATGTGAATCGACATGGCCTATTAATGCTTATGACACGAGCGGACCATTATCGTGCAAAACTGTCGGCGCTGCGAAACCACGTCGAATCCAACATTCTTCGTCGTGCGCCCGGTGCACAATTTTACTTCGGCGAAAATGTAACGAAAAATTCGAATAAAATTCGTTCGAATCAAACCGCGATCGATACATCGAATATACTAATCGATTAATCGAATATCTTAAGTCGATTAATCGAACATCTCAATCGATTAGTCGAATTTTGTAATCGATTAGTCGAATTTTGTAATCGATTAGTCGAATTTTGTAATCGATTAGTCGAATTTTGTAATCGATTAGTCGATCACAATAATCAGGCCTCCTGAATTTACCGCTGGAAAATAAAATTAATAATAATAATAATAAATCTATTTCCGAAATGGTAAATTTAGAAAAAATAAATAAAAAATAATCGAGTTATCGCCGTCTCTTAATTTTCTAGTCAGTAACGATCGAGTCCAGTTTGTGCAATCTTCGAGTGCAATTGGCATTTGATATTCCACTTGCGACTACGATTTTTTTTTGTTTTAAGCACACTCTGGAGTAACGCTCCACTGTCATTGACCTCGCGTAGCGACGCTCGCATACTTTCGCGGGTTCTAAGTATGGCAACGGAAAATAGTGAGCGTCTACATATATATATATACATATATATATATATATATATATATATATATATGTAGTTAGTAACGTGGTAGCATTGCAGTAGAGAATCCCGTTCAATCGGACGACAGCAAAGCACGTAGAATGCGCGCCCCCTCGTGGAAGCCGGTCGACACAGACGATATCGTTCTATCCATACGGGCGATCGTTCGGTACCGGGTAAAAAAAGGAAAGAAAAGAAAAGAAAAGAAAAAAAACGAAAAAAAATAAAACCGGAAGTCTCCTACTACACCGCGCGTGTATTAGCTCGAAATTAACGTAGAACCACGAGCCGTGACAGGCAGATGCGGGAGAAAGAACGCGCACGAAAGAATCCGAGCTTGAAAAAAAAGAAAAATAAGATTTCGTGATAAAGAAATAATTCCGAGTCGTTGAAACAAAATTCCATCCGGTTACGATTTAAAAAAAAAAGAGCTACGTTTTTACAATTACCTCGTTTTGTTTTTATCAAAATTCGAACAATTTTATGAAAATATGTCAAATTTAATTGGAAAATTACGTCGACGATATTGATTTTCGAACATTTCTATTTCAACGTTGAAATTTCAGTGAACATTTTTTTTGTCTCTTTCGTTAATCAATATTCGCCGTTATTTATTTACGGCATGGAACGAGCGAAGGTGTAAAATTCCTCGCGTGTATCGTAACGCGACTACGAGTTGCGAAACGCAATCTGGAAATCGTCTCTAGCGCAAGGACGCGTTCGCATCGGACGGTAACAAACGGATGACGCGATCCTAGAGAATATAAATTGATAGAAACAGCGCGAAAAGCTTATCTCGTCGATCGTCGCCGGTACACGAGCTTGCGCCACGTTGCTCGCGTCTTCGCGCTGACCTCAAAAAATTAACGACAATTTGCATCAATCCTCGACGAGTCGCGAAATAAAAACCGGTTCTCCAACTTCCTTTAAGGAAAAAAAAAATAGCAATAAGGAAAAAAATCTTGTTTCGTTTAATAGCCGTTGCATAAAGTCAAAACGATTCGCCAACTTTCGCGCGCGTTGACGACCTTTCGTCGTCGCAGCTGCGATCGATTTATGACTATGGCGTCTGTCGAAATTGACGATGATTTAAATGCGACGTAATTAACAAAACAGGTTTTTTTTCGTTGTTTTTTTACATGTATTAAAAAAATTCTTTCCATCGATCGATTTCGTCGACCGATCTCTTTACCGGTTCGAGGAGACGCCGTTTCAACGACGATCTTCGAAACGCCGGCCGGCCGGTCGATCGGCTTGTCAAACCAGCGGCAAAACCGCGCCCTGACTATATTTAGACGAAGAGACTGTGCCTATTCGCTTTTTCCCTTTTTTTTTTTATTTATTTCTACGCGCATTCCCCTACGCGCTCCCATTTTGCTTCTCTCGGCGGTTCGTTATTTTTCTCTTTTCTTCTTTTCCTATCGCTTGTTTTTTTTTTACCGTCTTCCTATACGCCCCGGGACCAACTCCCTCCCGCGAGTTCTATAAATTCTTCTCCAGCGCGACAACGTAACTTCGCCGGTTGCGTCTCGAACTTGTTCTCTATTTTTATTATTATTATTCTTTATCTATATTTCATGATTTAATCGAAATTTAATTAACGACAATTTTACGAAGGTAATTAATAAATATCGAGGAAATATAAATAGTTCGATAATTCGATTGTAGATCGTTCTTTGGTACTTACAAATAGCCATGTTGACTTGTTAAATCGTTGATATCCTCACAAACGATGCGAATGTTACGAGTCTTGGACGCGTACTGCCATCACCGTCCAAGTCTTCCTCTCGCGTTCGCTCCTCTCTTTCGTCCTACCGTCACTCGATCGGACCGCGCATGCGCCTCGAACACTCTCTCCCTGTATACTTTTGTATCGCACTCCGCCAGCAATTTACGAATAATTACTAACAGAATGTGACTCATACGACGTACACGTATAGTGACGAATGCGAAGAGACACGCGAGCCAACCGATCGGTATCGATCAATTTTTCCGAAGATCCCGCGAATCGAGGATGCTGTTGATTCTCGTACGAGTCTAGAATTTATCAGTCACTCGCCTCTATTTTTATCTTAAAATTTTTCAAATTTTCGACACTCGTCGAATTTCCTTTCTCGACGTTTAAGAATATATTGTAAATATAATTCGTGAATCTATACCAGCGACGATAAACTTCGTCTTGTTTGTAACAAATATCGAAGAAGTTACGAAAATGCGATAACCGGTAATTATGATAATTTGTAATTCGTCCGATTAAAAATTCGCGATAAGACGAGAGAAAGAATGTATAGCGTTACGTGTTATTACGAAGTATGACTCATTATACGGCGATTCGTTCGAAACCTTCGCGTCCATTGCAATAGATTATTATAAGTAACTTATGTAGTTTAGCTTGATAAAAACAACAATTGCTATCGTGAATTAAATTAAAATTCCATTTTATATGACATCATCGTTATTTCGCGAGGGGATCTCGTTTATTATTCTTTTTCTCATTTTCTCCATTTTGAGACGAATACGCGCATTTTCGTTTTCACAACCCACCGAGACCTTGCTCGATGATTAAGAAGAGCGCAATAACTAATAATGATTGGAATGAATCATTCATGCGTACGTGGGCGATCTTGGATTAGTTATGTCGCTAAGCTGTGTCCAGACTTTACTGATACATTTATTGCGTGACACTATTCGACTCGATAAAAAATCTCGTCCGCCCGCCCCAGGGGTCGGATGATATTTAGGGCGAAAAGGAAGTTCGAGGAATGTTGAATTTCACCGGAGTCAAGCGTGTTTAATATTCGTCGAACCAGACGCGAGGGATTCGAGAAAATATTAGCTCGTTCATACAAAAGTAAACGTTGAAAAAACAATTTTAATATTTTCAACCTCCTATCGATAATATTAGAGTCTAACATTTCTCTGATATTTTAATAATGTTTTGTCTTAAATAATTTTTTTTAACTTAATTTAAAATTAAAATTTTCATCGACTCGTCGGTATTACCGACTGTAGGTAAATCTCATTTATGTACCGGCAGTCGATAAGAATAATTGTTATCCACAGAGTTTGTTACTTACAGTCGATAATGCCAATTTCTTCTTTGAAACCATTTATCGTACCCAATGAGCGCGAAAAATCGAGTCGGGTACAAAATTAAGCTCAATTTGCAGCGCATGATGACAGAGTAAGATACGTATGACAAAGTCGTTGCTCTTCAATAACGCCAACTATAAGTCACAGAGAGAGAGAGAGTTCGTTAGCATCGCACGCAATTCTCGCTCGCACCTTTTTCCGTCATCTTTTATTATCTTCAACCCTCGGCTTCGGTCCCACGGACATCCTTATCATTAAATTAGTCGGCAAATTACCACATACCGTGGCAACAAACGACTCTCCTCACGTGATATACGAACCGAGCATGTATGCCACGAAACACGACGATCCTATATCACGTTTCATAAATCTCTCTCTCTCTCTCGCATACGCGTGACGGCAAATTCAATGAGATTTCATTCTCTCTATCGGCTTTAACGATCCTTCATTATTTCGTATCGACCATAGTTTCCTTACGGAGATTCCAATTAGAATGGCACGAGAGCACGCGATCTCTACCAATAGGAAAAAATTCGTACGGTGGAATCTTCAATGAGAAATTGATAAAGGATTGGTCAAAGTCAAATAATCAAAATTGATACATTCCCGTAATTCGAAATTGATGCGCGTTCAGAATAAACATAATTCGATCAAAAATAATATTCTACCCTAACGTTAATCCAATTTGGAACGAAATTAATTAATTTAAAAAAAAATAAAAATAATAATCTAAAAAAAAATCGTTACTCTATCGCCTTCTATCCCCACAGATACGTCAAACTTTCCAACGCGAGATCGGTATCTGTTATTTTTCCAACGCGTTCTTAATGACGAACCGCCCGTTCGTCGCTTCGTCGGCAAGACCCTAATCGGTTAATCAATTCCACGCAGCGGTCATCAACTGGCTGATCGCTGATAATGGATGTCAATTGCGGCAAACCGTCCCAGCCAACCGCGAATCAGCATAATTCATGAGCCGGTTAATGTTGCTTTGTAATCAGGCCAATAGGAAAATTGATCGATCGTCGATACACGCTAAATCCTCTTTTCTTTTTCGATTATACATACGTCAGCGATGAATATTCATTACGACGACAATAATAAAAATTACCGATAAAATCGACTAAAAAAAAAACTTTTTTAATCAAAAATCTCTTTTCCGAATTTCCTGTATATAAAGAATTATAAATATAAAATAATCTCGCGAACCAGTTATGACACCGATGCGTAATTCGCGGACTCGTGTGAACGTCCCTTCAGGTGAAAGGTTTCGAAACACTTGTCGGAGTGTAGTAACCTCGGTCGAAAGGATCGTCGACTATCTGCGCTCGCACACACACACGCACACACTCACACACACACACACATACACATGTAAAGAAACTTACCTCGTGGCGTGCCAACCGGTTTTTGAGCCAAAGAGGTCTCTCCGCGACGGGACGAACGCAACGGTTCGATTCGTTCGCCTTGTACGTATTGCCGTGACGAGAATGGTTGCGAGAGGGGCAGGGGTGAGGGGGGGGGGGGGTAGGAGGGAGGCTGCCGCAAGATCAGAGTACAAAATAACAATTTTTGCGAATCACTAACCCGACGCATTTTTCATACGACTTTGATCTCGCGAAGAAAGGAAGAAAAAAATCACCGCCGGCTTTAGAATTCGTTGTTTTCAGCCGAACTCGTGACTCGAGATGGATTATTCGCTCGGGGGATTTCCTTATTTTTTGTTTGTTTTTTTTCTTTTTTTTTCATTGCTTTTTGGTTTATTCTTTCTCGTTCCGATGGTCGCTCCTTCGTCCGACCTTGGTCCAGTCTCTCGACCATGAAAGTCCCCTATCGTTGTCCAAGATAGACTTTGGACGCGATGAATTTTGGTTACGTTTGCACTTCTCGTTCGCGGTTTCTTAGACCCCTCTTCTGGGCTAACGATCGTAAATCTCGTCGAAGGACATAGGAACGAAAAATAGGAAAATTTTTGGTATATAGAAATGTATTTTTAGTTTTTTTCTTTTTTTTTTTTAGTTACGATAAATTGAAAAATTTTGGGAAAGATTATTGGCAGGATTGAAATAAACAACGAGAGACTTCCAGCTATGCGTGTTTGCAAACATTTTTATTGTTATTATTATTATTATTGTTATCATTATTATTATTATTATTATTTTCATTTTTTTTATAATCTTCACTATCACAGTGGGCATATATATTTCAAATAGCCTGATCCACAGTCTTCTACTCTAACAGCTACGAATCTAATAATTCTCGCTCTTTCTCTTTGTCTCTCTCTCTCTCTCTCTCTCTCTCTCTCTCTCTTTTTATTTATCTCTCTTCGTTTCATTCTCATTAACATCGAAGCACATGAATCGTTTATATCATTATAAAGAAGCAATTTTCGCAAAATTTCACAATATAATCCTCCCCTACGATCTCATCGTTTGAACTCGAAATGAAAATCTTCTTGGTCACTCTGGTTACAAGCTGAACAACAACAACAACAACAAAAATCGTTTATTTCTTTCTCACTGTATGTTGGATTATTTCTAACGGACGTTATATATATACATATATATATATTTATATATATAATTCCTGCTTATATATACACACACATATATATTTATATATATATATATAAATAAAAGTATATGCCCGCATGTATATATATGTGTGTATGTGAGACTAACAGTCCAACTATTACAATGTTATAAATATATTCTCGCCGCGGGAGTCGCGTTTCCCATTTTAATTCGCGTCGTAGCCGTCGCAGCGCTCGCGTCAATCCTTTCAACCGCATGAAAATAATTCCATGGGACGAAAAATGCTTGCTCCGTGTTTTTTTTCTTTCTTTTTGCCTCTCCGCGGATAGTAACGTCGTCGTGGATGAATTATGTTTTAAATAGATCGCTGATTAAACGAAAGTGCATGAATATATATTTGTATGTGTATGTGTATATATATATATATTGCCTCGATGACCTAACAAGTACATTAACAATAAAAATAAAAATAATGATTGGTAGAGGCGGCTTGGGTAGGGGGGGAGGAGATAAAATGCTCGATGATGATCATTACGATCACTCGAATTGATCACGTGTAACGATTAGCTCTCGGGCATCACTGACCCCACGATACGAATATATAGTAAATATGTATATATATATAATATATGTATATGGAGATAGAAATACGCGAACAACTTGGGACACACATTAGTATTATTTATATAAACGAATTCTTACGAAATCTGCGAAAGTTCTTGTGTGAGATTTTCTAATTTCTTCTCATAATTGATCGTTGCTTATTGTTTCTGTGTGTGTATATATGTATATATGTATAATTACACAAAACTTGTTTTGTTTTTGACGCACGTGACGAAAATATTCGATATATGTGTTTATCTGTTTTTTTTTTGTTCTTCTAAGAATTGTTTTTTACCGCCAAAATACACACGTAAGACACCATGGTATTAGTTTTAATTTTTTTTGTTTTGTTTTGTTTTGTTTTGTTTTTCTTTAGTAACTGTTGACCATACTTGTGTTTCTGTGCGAAGCACATTAGGCACGATTTTAATTTCAAGGCAATTTCATTAATACGCGTGCTTCGTTTTTTAATTGGTGAATTTCTCTCTATTGCACATGATCGATCGAATGTCACACGTACAAAACGCTCGACGCTTTACTTGTTTACACACTGAAACACGCATGCGTGAAATGATTGTACGCGTCGAATGGATAGCATGCAGAAAGCTGAAGGTACGATTTCTTAAAACAAAACAAACAATGTCGCTCAACGAAATTTCTCTCGAATTCGGAGAAATGTTGAAAAAAATCTGGAACGGTATAAATTTGATCCCGTGCTTGGATCGCGCGATTCGTTGACCTCACAAACAAAGTCTCACAATTTCTGAATAATAATTTTTTTCCTTCCCAGAATCCATCGAAATTATTTTCGTAATCTTTTTTCTCTCCTCTCTCTTTTTTCCTCTCTCTCTCTCTCTCTCTCTTTCTCTCTCTCTCTCCCTTTCTCTCCCTTCTCTCCTCTCCGGGGTAAAAACCCCCCGGAATAGCCGGCATTTTAGAACGGTGTAGTTTTGCAGAAAAGTTGTTAATTTTCTGCTCGTTTCCCACGTGATCGTCTCGTCGAGATGTTATTTCGACGATTTCGGTAAGCTTGTTTTTTTTTACAAGCTACCGCACTCACGAAGAACACGATTTCCCAGTGGCAATGGCGGGCGGAAGTTGTTGATGACCTTGAAATTATTTAAACGTCAGGTAATCCGAAATTCGTTCAAATTAAAAATTTCGATTTTTCTTTAATTAATAATAATCATAATAATAATAATTTTCTATCCAATGATCAACGATAAAAAATGCGTAAACTCACCGCTCCGTGATTGTCGTGGCACGGGCACTCGTCACCTCGCGGAAACTTTCTCAAGTTACGGAAGATGTTGAGCTGATGGTGCGACACCTCGATGTATTTTTTGAACAGAACCCAAGTTACGCTCTCGTTGCACGGTGGTGTTGTCAGCGAGCCAAGATAAGTCCAGTAACCATTGTCGTCTGAAGGATTTAGAAGATGAAAAAAAAACCAAACAAAAACAGAAAAAAGTTAAAAAATTTGATCGAACAGGAAATCGTTGATAAATTCGTACATTCGTGAATTTGCCTTTCATGCGAGGCGTGCAAAATATAATAGATATTTATAATTCAAGAAAATAACAACAAAAATTAGATAAAATCCATCTAAATTCATCAAAAATTCAAAAAGTTATCGAGAAAAGATGAAATCCCGCTCGGAGGATCGAGGACAAAGAAAAATGGGATTAAAATTGACATCGGGCTTGATTTCCCGATGGACTCGACTTTCCACGCTTTAAACACGCGAAGTTATTACTATCCTATAATTATATACCTATATATATAAATACATGGGTGTGCGTGTATGTGTACAAATGCGAATATGCATTTTTTCCGTCAGTAATGAACGGTTATCGGAGTTAATAGATTTCTAAGAATAAATCAAGAGGCAAAAACCCCTAGCGCTCGTTTCACACATAAGCAAAAAAGCAGAAGGAAATACAAACATTGTCAAGCACGTACGATATTTGTCATTATTATTATTATTATTATTATTATAAAATCCACATATTTGCATGCGTTCCGGTGCTGAAAACGCCACTTTTCATTTCTCGCGTGACGATGAAACGTCGACATTATACTTGTATATTGAAACAAACCTTGAAAACCACACTTGTTCTCTTGTCGTATGATTCGGTCGACCCAGCGCATGCACGGATTAATGCATTTGTGCGCTCCTACTCGTCCACCCCGTACTAGCGGTAGTAGTTTCGTACAAGACAAGAAAAAACGAAAAAAAACGCAACGAAGCTTCATTAATACGAGAGCCTTCACCAAAATTTACCTTTCTTCTTATTGTTAATTATTCATTGATTATGGATTAATGCGATTAAGCATCAGGCAAGCTTAAACAGGGACCTAATTTACCGACAGCAATTATTATACTAGCCCTTTTTCCTTCGAATACGATTATACATTGCGCCATTATCCATTGCGTCATACAATATACGTTTATTTGATGGTTAGTCCAATTTTTGGAGGGACAAACTTGAATCAAGATTAATCACGTGCGAATAAAATCTTTTTTTTTTTAATTTTCAATGTTGATCTTTTGGTTTTTCAATCAATCTTCTTTAATTTATCGCTAAAATTTCATTCGCCAGTAGGGCTTGACCTTGAATTCAATTTTTTTTTCGTTTTCGACCAAATCGTTAATGGATTTATAAAAAAAAAAAACGATTAATACGAAAAATCTTACCAGGGAGAAGCTTGCTAGGGTCGATGGGTTCCATGACCTCGACAATCTCGTCCTTGTGCGACACGTACGGCAACATACGAGCGATCTTGTCCATTTCCTCGTGAGTTTTTCCCACCTGCGAATTAAAGAGAAATTCCTCCAATGACATTGTCTCATTTGCATTAGACGTTGGAATTCGCGAGACGCGCCGGTCGAGCAGGGAGTCAACGGTCACTTCCAACTATACTCGTTATATCACTAAACACACACGTCGCGTCGTTCAACCTCGCTTCTATTGTTCCGTAACATCGTTATTTTCCTTTCGTTTCCCGTAATTTATTCAGACACGAACGAACTTGGAATCGTTCGAAACAATACATCGCTTTTCCGCCGAATTGCGAGGCCATCGAAGACCTCGTAATTAATAAATAATCGAGCGTTCCGTGACTCTCGAAACGAATCGATTCGGATTTAGGTTAAGACGCACTCGTCCTTCCGTTTCCGACAAATATTTATTTATTTATAACTTTCTTTTTAAACACAACAGAATAATTGTTTACGGTCGTAAACAATCGAGTAAGACGACGATAATCGCGCGTGGAAGAGAAACGAGCTGGACAAAAAAATAAACAAACACGAGAGGCAAAAATTGACGATACGGAAATGTGAAAAGCGACATTGTTAAATGATAAACGATAAATTATTTCTACCAGACGCCCGAGTACATTTTTCTCTCACGGTTTTCTTACGCAATCGTTTTTTTTTGTCTCGTACTCCCTCTTTCTCGCGACTCGAGGAATTCCAACTTCGGATAAATTTGCTTATAAAAAACGAAGCTCGTTGCTTACGCGCGACTACATCGTTCCATCGCGAATCATCTAATCTCCGCACGTTCGACCAAACTCTCGCCGATGGCGCGCGTATCGTTCATAGCCTCGCGGTTAAAATTTTTTTGCCAAAAAACAAAAAAATTCCGTTTATGCGAAAAAAAACGCGTTAAAACGCGTTTTTTTCCATCGATTTAAAAAGTTTAACTTCCTTATCGCAACCTTTCCAAATTTATACGATTTTAAATATTTGCTTTGTGAATTTATCGAGAAAAATTGAAAAATCGACGATTTTTTCTTTCCTCTCGTTAATTTGAAATTTGTTCGAAATTTTCTCGCGTCGTTGGCTAGAAATTAGTTCGAACCCTCTGTTTATACAACGATCTTAACTATAGCGGGTAGGAGCGTTGCATCGTAGTTACAGTCAGATGGTAAACCGCTTCCTGATTATGTGTGTCTGCTGTGCTTGCGGATTCCGGTCGGAGCTTAACGTCTTACGTAAAAGCTTTCGACGAGCGCGTCGTTTGCGCGACGGTGCTTCGTGCAGCCTTACAATATATCAAGTAGAAAGGGTGCGGATTGTGACAGGGTGTGTCACGATACGATTGCAGAGAAGCGAAGGGCTTGGCACATCGAGGGTTTCATATTGTTTTTTTCCTCTCCAATATTTTCACTTTTTTGTCCCAACGAAACAAAACCAAACAAAAAAAACGTCAATATTCGTCGCGAGAAACCAATTTTATTAATCACGAGATAACGCGAATCCCGTTTTGAATTCGATCGATTCACATTTCTGATTTAAATGCAAATGAACTTTTTTTTGTTTATCGTCGCGCGATAATTCTCGGTAATTATTTACTTAATTGCATAAAAAAGTCGGTTTTATACAATATCAGCGCGCGTTATTTCAAGAGTTAATCCAACATTCCACGGAATAAATTCCACCGTCTCGATTTGCGCTCACTCCATGAAAATAAATATAATTCCACGGACTTAAAGAAAAGCTCATTATCACGCGTGTACCGACCTTGAGAAAAACTCCGAGAACGGCCAAACCGTCCGGTGCCTTGGCTGCTTCGGCGAATGTCTTGTATTTCGTTGTATTCCAGTGCACCAGATGTAACTGAAATTAAAAGATAAAAAACGAAACATTTTTACCTGTCGTTCACAGTAAATAAAAAAAAATATTCAGAACGTTTCTTATCGTCGCTCGAGTTGACGAGGAAAAAAATGAAGGATTGTGCAAGAGGTCGTACTAATCGAAGTCGAAGATGTTCCAGTAACGATTCGGAGCGTAGAGCAAGTAGAAGAAAAAAAGCTCGACGCGACGACCAATCGGTTTTTAGAAACGTCTCTCGAAGTTGCATCAGCGTTTAGTTCGCGAAACGTCCGTGGCAAAGAAATAAGAGGCGAGGGGAGGCTAGCAACTATCCGCCTGGGTGTATCGATAATTGATCGTTAGACGAACTCGCGGATCGTAGACGACGAATCGTCATCGTCCCATTCGTTCCGGTTACGTGACGCTTGGTCGACGGTAATGTCGCGCGATATGTAAAAACCCACAAATTTATCACGCACGAATTTATACCCAAGGTTATCGGTAAAATGACAATCGTGCGTTGTATAAAATGCAAATAGGAAAAAAAGAAATTAAAAAAAAATTGATTGACAATTGACTCATGTAATTAGCTTCTTAATCATGCCGGGGCAACTCTCGATTATTAACGGATGCTGGACGTTTCCGCTGACGAACCCTCGCGATCGTCAAACTACCAAGACGATCGACAGAATAATTATAAAAATTGTAATTATTCTGTCGAAGAAGATAAGACAATTTTTAAAAATCTGTTCGAAAATAATTTTCGCCAAAAAATTGCATTTTTTTTTAACTTGTACGTTTGTATTTTTCCTATCGACTGTTCGCTCTCATCGCGAGCTATTTTCATCGCGATATCTTCTCGTTTCGTAAAAGCAAACGAGCGTGTCTGAAAATGAGGCATTTTTGCGGTCGAGCGACGCGATCGTATCCGGCACACCACGAACACACACACACACACACACACGTGGCCGATGCGTCAAACTCTCGCTGAACTCGTATCGAATATAACGAATGAAAAACAATAATATTATATACGTATAGAACAAAATGGCGGTGAGGTATCGCGAACGAAGTCGATCTCGCGGAGGTGCGCGCGAAAGAAAAGCAAACAGGGACGCGATGGAGAGACGGACGAACGTGACTCGTTGAATAAAATATGGGCTCGGATCTAAACCGGGTCGACTTCTCGTCCGCGCGAGCGTTCCTATTTACTTCATAAATCTCTCGTCGAGTGCCTGTCGCCTCGCGAATTCAAACCAAAATACAAAAAGATAAATAAATCATCTCGAATTTAGATTAACGCTCCTTACGATCTTTTCCATACGATTAAAACGGCGCAAAATATTCAACAAAATGGCAATCACGAAAAAAAAACAATTATACAAAATTGTTTTCATTATTATTCTTTTTTTTTTTCAAATAGATAATCGGAGGTCATTATTCACGCGCGGTTGATTCTCGCGTATCGTAATGAACGGATAACCGAGGAGCTCCTCGAGGCACGTATTACCTCTCGCTGCTGTGCAATTGGCCGCTGGCCGGTGCAGGCCGCAGGCGTTCTCTCGCAAAACCGATTTGCGTCACGAGAATGAAAACTGGCGTCACGTGCGTTCCAGGACTCTCAAAGTATCGTCTGGAGGTACGAATCAGCCATTCGGAAATTCAAACATTCGTACGTAAATTGTTCTAGGCTGATTTGTTCTCGAGGAGAGTTGGGGGGAGGAGGAGGGAGAGTGGGAGTAGAAGAAAGTTGCGAGAAATTTTACGGGAGAACAATGCGGGCTGCACTTTCACATTAATCGTGGATGAGAATTAGAGAATGAGAGAGAGAGAGAGAGAGAGCCACTTGTGGCTCCGACTCGACGAATTCTTGGCAGCGAAAAACGTCTCGTTCGATTCAAGTGCTCTCAGGGCTAATATCCCCGAGCGCTTTCGCTATATCGGTTGATAATACCTGTTGCCAATTCGTAGCTTCGAGTTCTAAGACGTATAACTCACCTCCCCGGCAAACGCCTGTCCGTCCACCGTGTGCTCCGAGCCTCGTGAATCGCTGCAGCCCCAGTGGCAATGATATTGCTCGAGCTTGAATACGTCGTCCATGAATGGTCCACCGCTCAACACTTTTGTAATTAAAAAAATTAAAAAAATATTTAATTCGGGTTTAATTAATTAGACGATTTCATTATTTTAGGACGATCGTTAAGGTCGATAAGAATTTAACGTGTATCGGTCGATCTTTGATGCAATTAATACGATAATATTAATTGGATAGAATAATTAATTTAATTAATGAACTATTTAAATCATCGTATCAATTTCATGAAATTAATATTTCTATACACGCGATACAATTATCGATCGGTGATTAATTAGCGAGATAATAATTGAAAGGATTTATTTAAAATTTGTTACGAGAGTCGAGAATAGAGATTTCCGGATCGGAGAGAATAAGAGAACGAGGAAAATTGTTGACGAAACGTTTCGAACGTTTTGGCGAACGTGAAATTTTCATAGCTATATCGCTCTCGATTACAGGATACGCTCGATTAACTATTATGTGCCCTGGTCGTTGCTACGTGGTTCTCGAGTTTGGCCCCAGCAGGGACCTCCCCCATTTGCCTTATATACACAAATGAGAGACACGTACACACATAGACACGTACAGAGTGGCAAGTCACCTTACGATTCATTAAACTCCATGCGCTAACTCAGCCGGCGAACGTTCTCGTTCGCAACGTAGTTCGCACAAACATGTACGAAAGTACTATTAAATTAAATGTACCACGTGCTTTTAACCGAACCGGCAACTATCTTCAGCGACGTCGTTTCGACGATTCTTCGAGACCGGAACGTTAACAGCTGCTTATTTGGAAAACGACATACTTTTTTTCACGTGACACGTGTGTTTACTTTTTTTTTGTTCTTTTATCTCGTGACAAAGTCGAGGAAATGATGTTGAAAATTTTCAACGAATTATCGAAATCACGGTCGAGTAATAATTTTATAAATCATCGACGTTTTTTTGAATTAATCGTAACGATAGAATTATTAAAAAATGCAAAATATTTCGTTCTTGAATTTTTTTTTGGGGGGGAATTTGTAAAAAAGCAACATCTCGTTCCAAATTATGGCCAACCTCGTGACTCGTGCGACGATTAACCCCTCCCCCAAGTTACGAATTAACTCGGTTCTCGCGTCGGCGTATAACGAGCAACCGAGGGATAAAGAAGTCGTCGCAGAAGGGAATGTAATGCGTCACGACGGATCTCACGGGATTAACCTCCGTTCCCATTTCCGTTAACTTTTCTCCGACGGTTCGCGGCGGCCCTTGAGTAAATTTGTTTCGCGCGATCGAGCGAGTTTACAAAAAAAAAAAACAAAGTCGAGAATAATGAGGGAAAGTTTAATTTCGTAGTAGAAAAAAAAATTGACATTAAAAAAATTTTATAGATTTTTTTTTATATCAATACTCACGTGTTCCATCGCCGTCGCAATCGACTCTCCAACAATATCCCGGATTAACGAGCTTCCGGGAAGCCGTTGCCGGATACTTCCAGCGCAGGGGTTTGCTACTTAGTGCCTCGTGATCGGATTCTGCACGATCTGTTTCGATGTTGACCGGGCTCTGCCGCGAACCCGCCGCCATTGGGAATCTCTCCACCCACGTGCTGGGACCTATAACGAGGTTCACAAAAAAGGGCCCAAAATTAGAGAATGAAAAAAAAAACTAGAAAATAAACAGAACATAGACGAGATCGTAAATTTAGAAGAATTTCGTAAGCACACGCGATCAAGCTCTCCGCGTACCGAGATGATGAATCACATTCTCTGAGTCATCGAGACACAGCCAGATATACTGCGCATTCTCGTCAAACGAACGCCGCTCTATTGCATCAATTTTAGTTTTTAATTTCACGATTTTAATAACATCGAAAATATTTGATTATCGATCTATTTTCCTAATTTCATTTACAGCTCTCGAATTAAATCTAATCAATTCGTATACAATTTGGAAATTACCTTAAAACAATTATTTTAATTCGATTCTAGCCAAAATGGACCAAATTAAAGTTATACCTTTTTTTATAAAAAAAAAATTGGATCAAGTCGATTAATCGATCAAAAATACGTTGTTACGATAAAAAATCAAATATAAAATGTGTTTTAATCGAAGAAAAAAGAATTCTTTCCAACAAATTGAATTAATAATTCTCGGTAAGCGAGAACCTCGGAATGAAAACAAGAAAAATTACCGAGTGAACAGAAACGCGGATATGTATTTCCGACACGTAAACGAGACGCGATGATATCCCCGAGGTTTGTGCACCTGGAACAAGGCCACGCGATTACGAAGGACGCTGTCTCGTCACACGGGGGATAGAGTCTGAGCCAGGAGAGTCGTGGGAGAGGCGCGAGAGAGAGGGAGAGATCTATGGCCTCAGATCGTAGCAAGGTCTTCCGCGTCCGGTGTCACGCGCTCGCCACCATTACGATTTTATTCAGCTCTATCAATCTTTTCAAAGTTTCTCTCGTGCCTCTCTATCTCGCCGATGGGAGTGTGTGTATTCGTACACTACGCGTCTCGTGACTCACTATCTCTTACCTCGTGACGAAGATAAGACACATTTGAATTTGGCTCTTTTCGCATGATCGAATTCACGCGCTTCGACTTTTTTTTTCTTCTTCGTCGTTCTATTTACATTTCTACATCGTAATCGAATCGAAAATACGATCGATCGTAAATCATACGTAATTGCGAATTATTTTGTGACCTTGAGCTCGGTGGCAAATATTATCAATCGGTTGCTGATAGAGATAGCGTTCTCTTTTTTTTTTCTTCGTTTCTTCGTGTACATACATTAGCTGTTTGAGTAGATAAGGAACAAGACGTATAGGTGCAAGGCGTTACGATAAACCCTGGATGCTAAAATCGATTTGTTTTATTGTACGAGCTAAACTACGACGAATATATATGTATATTTATATATTACGTTGCATAGTTCAATAAAATGCATTTAATACTATAAAATGTTTATTGCGTCGAGCGGTCAAAAGTCCAAGTTATTCCATAAATAGTAAAAGTACGATATCCAGAGGTCACGTGGATTGTTTTTTCTACTATTTTTTTTGTAAAATGAAATTGTCGAAGTGGAGGGAGGAATTATATGTTTTTTTTTCGTTCCAAGAATTTTTCAGACTTTAATCTTTATTTGACGTTGCTTTTATAGTACGTTCGTGTATTATTTTTCATTGGGCAAAGAGCTTCGCTAAAATGTGATCGATGATGACAATATTTTGAAAGAAAGAGGCGAATGGTGCGTAGCTAGCGATGGAAATCCATAAAGAAAGGCCAAGCTTCGACACTACGAGAATATTTTATTTCCCTTTGCGAAATACAACTCGACGAGTCATATAACGGTCAATTTGTTCTATACACACGGCTTTACTACGTTAATATAGAAGAGTGTACAAAAACCGGTCGATCTGTCCTACGCTAACCACGACACCGTGTTCAATCCAACCAAAAAATAGATTAAAAATGATTTTTTTCCCCGAATCAAAAATTATGTTTAAAAACAAATTCTTGACTTTCAACATTTATCTTCCTTCGATCATTCTTCGAAAAAATAAAATAAATTTTGAAAAAAAAAAAAAAAAAAACTTGTAGTCCATCGACGGATTAATAAAAAAACCGATCGCGTCTCTCGTGACGAAGGACGAAGCGATCGATGATCGATCGGTCGAGGATCGAGCTTTGTCTGCACGTTGATTCAGGCAGCGATACAGAAACGAAATATAATAAAGCGCTCTGTTACTAAAGTAACACGATCGCTCGTGAATTAATCGAGTCGTGCCCGTACGCGTTCACCTCGGGTTCTCACGCAGAATTTCTCTGGCCTCGTTTCTGCCTCCCAATGTGCAAATATAATAAAGCGACGCGTCCCGTGTGCCCGAGAGTAGCGTTCGTTGCATCGTATAGCGTGATGCGCGTATTACTATGACGAATTGATCGAGGTGAGCGATCTCAGCGTCAGTCGGACAAGTTGTACGTAATCGTCGCAACGACTCGGATCATTCTCCCGACACCCTCGGATCAATTTACACCCATTTGCCATCATCTAATTCCACCCGGTTCTCCACTCGTGTCTCCAACCGAGATTCAAATTATTCCAACGACAAATCGAAATAACATACACACACATAAATATTTTCATTAAAAAATAAACGAAAATTATTTTCACTCGAATTCGAGTAAAAAAATTATTAAAAATATGTTTCATCTTTATCGCGTCAAATTATCATATTTTTCGTATAATTCATCCCGCTTATCTCATCGAGGAAATTCATTACAAATTTTTCAGTTGGCTTCGATACGACGCGCACCTATCGGCTGTCCCATGAATTACAGAACAAAGTACGTTTCGAACGTCTGTTTGGCACATGTGAAACGCGCGTAATTTACTCGTCTCGTCAATTCTCGTCATTGTCGCTCCTCGCGTACGCGCTCGGAAATATTGCGAAACGATCGTGAGCAAAATTATATAGACGGGCATTATACGTGCGATCGAGCCAGTGTTCTCCGGTATCATCTGGTACTAATCGTCATTATGTCGTTTCTCGCTCGTCCGCGCACTGTTCGACCTACCACACACTGGGACGCGTTATTCGCTCTTAAGGCTCACTATATATATATATATATATATAGTAAGCCTTAAGAGCGAATAACGCACGTATGTATATATATATATATATATGTATGTGTGTGTTTCATATACATATATATAAATGTATTTGTTTATATACATGTATATAAAACACACGTCAACAATAAAAGTGGCACTTGTGGAGGCCACGTGTGCGCGATCATCCGAAGCCATCGTCTGCGTCGTTTCGCGCATGTGTGCGTATTGCCTTTTGCGCAATAACTCCGAACGGGTGCCTTAATTGTCCAAATAACGAATGGGAGCGGCACGGCTTAATTGTCTACGTACAAAACATCGCGTCTACGCACCGGCTCCATCTTGTTAATTACTCTTTTGTGACTTTGCATCGAGTCGAAATAGAAAATTGAAAAATTAATATTTAAAAAATATTATTATTAATGATTAATTATTAAATGTAAATTTAGGATTTTTTTGATCGACGAATTTTTTGTTACAGTTGCATAGCCAGCGAATGTCGAAGTTGTTCAAGTTGAACAACGACGAGTTCATCCGCGTATAAGTTATTACAGGATTTTATACGAGACTGGTTTAACCACTTTCGCTAAAAAAGACAAAAAAATTTCAACCGGTTGGAATTCGAATTGAGCGCTACTCCCCTCGGGCAACTTCTACTACGCTCGTGTACGTTCCTCGAGTTCTTTCACACCGGCATAGGCGCATAAAACCCGCGGCGGTACTATCGTCTCTCTACACGTTTCTCTGTTTACAATCCTGGCTTTCTCGTACGCGGAGTATCGCGGTGGGCCGGGCTCGCGAAATCGATTCTCGCCGGCGATGATTCATATTTAAACGATCGGCCATTTTTTATCATTTCCTATTTTTCCTTATCGCGCGTTTATCAGCAAAACTACGACGAGAGAAAAAAAAGAAACAGGCGCGAGACTAAATAAACGGAATTATTAATTTTCTTCTTTTCTCTCGGGGGTGAAAAATTTATTTTTCATTTAAAAATATCGAGACGAGATCAAATTTTCAATCATCTTCGATGGTCAAATTTGTATAACACAGGTCGCTTGTATACCACGTGATAAAGACTCTTTCGAGCGGAGCAAAGTCAAAACAATAATCGACGCGACGACTTGTACGATGGATCTCGCTCACCGGTAATTGATCGTGGCGGAGAATATAAGAAAAAGAATGTACGAAGTACGAATAAAAAAATGACCGTGGAAAAATACGAAATAGTACCCGGACGCGAAAGGAATTAAATTCCAACGATGACAATCATCATCACGCCATAAGTCGTCGATCGGTATTCGATTAAATCGATATTATCGCGATCAATAAAAATCAATTCGGAATTAATGAACGTTCGCGCGAATCACGCGTATCGGATTTTCCAGCCACTTTCCTTACATCGATGAATTGAACGAGCCCAAGGCGACGAGATAATTGTAAAATATGCAAAGTGCTGAAAATCGCTCGATCTTTAATTCGTCAGGATTTCCGCCGATACGTAAGAATTTTCGATCGAAACGGGTAAAACAATTTTCCGACTTGGCTATAACGCGCCGAGGGTTAAAAAACACGCGGTGGTATGCCATTTTAACGATTCGAAACACACGCCGTTGTGTATACGCGAATCGGTAACTCGTAGCGAGAACGATAAAGTGTGTTCTCGGTCAGTTTTTCACTTGCACCGAGGAACATCTTTTTCTCTCTTTTTTCTTTCTATCTCTCCCTTTTTTTCTGATTGACGTCGATGCACATATGCCCGAGTGCATCGCGCATTGAACGAGTTACAGAACGACGGAACAATCGTCGTATCTCCATTTTATAACCGGGAGTAGCGAACAAGTGGGAGAATATCGAGAAGATTGGCTCAATGTCAATGGAACGAAACTACATTCCGATTCTGCAATCGGCTCGTTACGACAAATCGCCGGTTACGCCATTTATTTATTTAAAAACTCACGATAAGTCCAACGAGGAAATAACGTATCCGCTAGAAAAAATATGAAAATTCGATATGTTTGAATAAGAGGACAAAATAATTTAAAAAAAATGTATTCAATGACACAAAGTCGAACTCACGAGGAAGTGACTTTTGTTACAATGTTATCGAAACACGCGAGTCGTTCGGAACTTCGTGGAAAAATGAAATAAAAAATAAAACTTCGTTATCCGAAACGATTTGACATTAAATTGTCTTTATCTGAAATATTCGTGATGACTATCGTCCGTCGGTCGGACGACGATAGTCTCGATTGTCCGCTCGTCTCTTATCTCACATTCCTAAGTGTCTGCAACGGTTCTTCGAAAGGTAACGTTAAGCGTGATGCGAATTTTCGTTAGTTGCACAACGAATTACCTCAAATTTATTTTTCGCTCGATTGTTCAAATTTATTTTACGGGGGTTGAACAATCGATAAAGGGAAAATAATCGATACGGCGAGGGTGGGGGAGAGAAGAAATTATCGTCGATTCTACCGACAGGATTAATTTCGAAGTTGATTCACCTTCGTGCGTTATTCGCCTCGTTCCAACTTTGAGCGGAGTTCGAGCATTAATAATGCATATGAAAAGTATGCAACGATTTAGTAAAATGGGGGGAGGGAGAGTCTTTTGTTCGTTCGATCGATTGGCGAGTGAGGTTGAGGCCTCTCGGTAGACGGAGAGAGCTTTCCGGCGAAACGGGACGTAGGGGTGCATGTAGGAACGTCACGCGACTTCCTGCGACTAATTCGAGCCGGGATCGCGTCACGTGTGTCTGATATATCAGACGCAACGTGTTCCTCTTTGCTCTTATCACGGGGCGTATAAAATCGCGGAACGGACGAGACCACGATCCGATCGATCGCGTTCGTTTTCTTAACTACCGGTCAACGCCACGCCCAGCTTCAAACTCCCGCATGCAACTTTGATCTTCCTTTTTTTCTCATCGCGATAATAAAATTTTAATTCTAAATATAGAAAAATATTAAAAATAAGAAAATTAATTTATTGTAATAAACTACAAAGTTTGACATTGAAAAGAAACGACGAAAAACACGATAACTTTTTTTTTAGAAAATTTACACATAGTTTCTCGTCCGTTGCCCTCGGATTCTCGCACTAATCTCGTCAGGAGCGCGTTGAAAAAGACAAAAAAAAGAAATTTCCAACGTGAATACGCGTCAGCGACGTGCCTATATCGGAAGTTCATGAGTTACGGTAGTCGAACCGGCGGCCAGTCGACGCGAACCGTTATAAAATCCACGCTGAAATAGCCACCCGCGAGGACGTTGGCCGCGTTTCTCCTCATCTTCGTTCGACCCATGCGACGAACTCCCCAACGATCCGCGAATAATTACCCTCGAAATGTCGCGACGCTCTATTATAATATTCGTGATAACAAAAATATTTCAAAAAATGTCTTCTAGAAAAAAAAAAAAAAATTATCCAGGACATATTAGCCTCGAACAATTCCCTCGAGGATGAATGTACCCGATCGAAGATTAAGAAACACTCGAGCTCAACTAGATCGGGGCAAACGTCGGTTGACAAATCGTCCAACATTGCGGCACGATATGAACCAAAAAAAAAAAAAAATACGCAAAAGGAAAAGAAGTGTTCGGTACGTTTCGTGGCTGAACGAAGAAAGATATCGCGAGGTAGGAGGAGAGCGTATATTAATAATCACAGAATGCACGGAATCGAGCTCTCCGGCTTACGACTGCTAACTAGGTCCGCGACCTACCCCCTACCCCTATGCCCCCACCCCCTTCTTAAACCGTTGCATTCTCTCCCTCTCTCTCTCTCTCTCTCTCTCTCTCTCACCGTACGGTTCTCTCGAGAATTTAACGTATATATATATAAATGGACTGGAAGAGAGACCAGGTGCATCGGCCCCCAGGAGGTTCTCCCTCGAGCACAGGGAAAACTATTGATTTTCATTTACGACGCTGAGGCAACTGGTGCAACTGCCCTACCGTAAAAGCAAGCCCCCTCCCCCCTCCTTCCTTTGACTTTCACGTCGAGGAAGCACATCGCGAGGATTTTTTAACCCCGTGAATTGGCTTATATATACATACCGCGAAATATCTACGAGCGAGTCTAGGCCGAGAACATACACTCATCGCGATAGTTCGTTTTCCGATGACTTACGTGTTTCTTTGGCCCTAGAGAGAGAGAGAGAGAGAGAGCGTGCACATAAAGCTCTCACGGGCTGGCACGGACATCGCGCCCCGTATTTTCACGAGAGACAACGACCTCGTCGTAGGCCCGCGAACATCACGAGAGGATTCGAGACTTTTATGGCGATTATAATGGACATAAAACGAGGTAAGGGGGTAGGGGGAGGTTCGTTTGGGTCAAACGCAAACGTAAGAAGAAACAAACGTCGAGTTTTACTTTTTAACGACTTTTATAGCGTGTCGCAAATTGCACCGAAACAACGAGAGAAACGATCTTTAAGGGGTGAAACTGGACGTTAAAAAAAACTTTTGTCTCGAAATAACGAAGAATTATTTGTAATATTTTCCTGTTTTCGTTTTTTCCACGAATCATCTCGGTTTGTTTACATTTTTGTTTCCCCTTATTTATCAATTTTAAACGATCCTGGGGAAATATGTAAATCGAGCGTGTAAGTCCTTTGGGACGTAAATTCAAGCGGGAAAAGAGAAAATTCCGGGTAAGAAAATTGCTTTGATTTACGGTCGGTATAATGAGAAAATCGTGTTTCACACGAGGAGTCGGGATCTACGAGTGAATGTCACAGCGGGCGATGACTCGGCGCGGAGACATTTGCTCGGAGGGAAAAAGAAAAAAGAATGAAAGACCAAAAAAAAAAAAGAAACGACAACAAGGAAGAACGGATAGAAAGGAGCGTATCGAGCGCGATAATAATAACGAGGGCCCGAAGCTCTTCTATTCGCAACAAATTATTGAAATGGGCTTGTAAAAACGAAGGAGTAATTCCACTCGAAAGAGCAACCGGTCAAATCGCACCTGTGTGACCTTTTCCGAAATATAATTCGATTGTTTGCGAGAAGGTGAGCTCGTTGGGGATGGGGCGAGAGGAGGGGGAGGGGGCGGTCGGGTACAGGGGTTCGTCGAAGCGAGGAGAGGAAGGAAACTCTGTTCGTTTCGCGCGAGTAATTTATATTCTCTTTGTTATCGTGCTCGTAAGTTCGACGAATACATAGAGTGGATAAACGCATCGATCGTTTATTTACCCGTCGATGTGCGTAACGATCGATTCGAAAAATAATTGGGTTTCGCAAAAAAAAAAAAAAAAAAAAAAAAACTAAAAACAAAGTATTTATTTTTGGTTTTGACACAACCTCGTGAGCAAAGACGCGCGTAATTTGTGGTAGGAGCGAAAGTTGGAAAACTTGGGATGGAACGAGATAAATATATAACGCGAGGTCGTTAACTCGAAACGGGGAACGAAAGTCCCTTTTGCCCGCGAGAGCGAACGTCGAATGTCGTCGCTGCTTTGACGCGTATACGAGATAAAAAAAAAGAAAATAGGTAAACCAAACGTCATGCGTGCGATAACGTCACTCGGCATGGACGAGGAGGGGGGACAACATTTTGAAAACAAATTTTCAACGGCAACTTACGACGTTTCGAATATTTTTGTTCTACGATGACGCAAGCGTCTGCGTATTTTTTTTAACGTAAAGAAAAATATACTTAAACCATCATGGCTTTTCGATTTTTATTTATTTTTGATTTGCTATTGTCGCGATGTCACTCGGTTTTAGCGAAATTGCATCGTCGGATTATTACGATATTATTTGCTGAAAAATATCACGTAATCGTACGATGCGACGAGTCGATCGGAAATATCGTCGATATACATAATGCAATTTTGCGTGCGTCGGCATGTCACGTTCTTCTCGCCCACGCATGTTTACTTACAGTCCGATCGCGTTCGATATATCCACCAAATGTGAATTTTTCACGAGGCATTCAGCTCTCTAGCGAAATAATAATCGTTTTTATCGCGATTTCTCGGATGATTCTGCAAACGCGTGTGTGCCAGTCGCTCTTTCGATTTCAACGCGTCACGCAGGAGCGATAAACTTTCGCTCGAACTTTGCAAATTGTTTTTTTTTGTTTTTTGTTTTTTTTTTCGAAATCCGTTTCTATTCTCGGGACACGAAGTGCGCGCATGCCTGTTTTACTGTTTCCTCGGTGGGATTGACGTTATCGCGTTTTGCTAGTGCGAAGGAAATTTTTAAATTTATTTTTTTTAAATTTTTTTTTAGGTTGAAAAATTTTTTTTTTTTTAGTTTTTTTTTGATAAATTTTGAAACTCACCGTTCGAGCTCGAGTAGTCCCACTCGTTCCATATGCTGGCCATCTCGGGGGGTTTTACCGGAAATTGAGGTCGGAAAAGTTGAGATCCGAGTACAGGCCGCTCCCGCTCGTTTTGCCCAGTTGTACGAACCCTTGGAAGAAGAAAACGCGCCTAATTCGGCACTCTCGTTGTTTATACCGTCTTTCACTTCCGTACACACCGCGCGCTCGGCGAGCTACCGCGAAGTAACCTCGAAATAAACAAAAATTGCGTGCGAACGAACGTCACGAGCTTGTCAATTAAAAAAAAAAAGTAATTACGCGTCTGACACTCGCGCGAACAAAGGGAAACGTCGACGTGCGTAAAACGAGCGTGCTCGATCGAAAAACAAACGAAAAAAGAAAAAAACAATTCTCTTTTTTCACTCTGAATTAAAATTTAATTTTACTCGAGAAGCGAAATGAAAAAAAAGAGACAATTTTTTTTTACGCTCTCGCAAAAGTTGGTTTCTTTTGTTTGTCGTGAATTTATCAAACGCCTCGTCGCGGTTCTCGGATTCTACGGTCGGCGAACTACGGTCGAGAGCGAGGTACGCTGTGCACGGTTTCCAGCACAGTTTCAACGGATGTAAAGACCGGCCGGTCCCTGTCACGGTTTATAAGTCGCGTGGTCACGTGACCGTCAATTCGCGCCCAACGCGCACGCGCCGGTAAATATTTACACGTGCTCCCCACTCCCCGCCATTGATGACTATGTGCGTGGGCACGTGGTGGTAGTTATATCGCTCGCGCACATGTGTGAGACGAGTCTGAGCGACGGTGGTGAGATCGAACGGGTGATTCCGACTTATTTACTCTATCTATATTTATTTACATCGCGAAGCAAACTAACGATTTAACGTATAATTAAAAAAAAAAAAAAATTATTTGTCGTATCATCAAACTTTCTCGATATTATTTTTCATTAACGATAAAACGTATAATTAATATTCAACGATTTTGTCAATTTAATTTATCATATCGTCACGTATACTCGTAGCTAATTAATTTTTATCGATCGACGGTAAGATATTAATAACAATTTTTTCATTTATTTTCCCGTTCCATAAAATTGCGCAATCGATAAATTCTTCGTTCTACATTAATCATCTTTTCGTCCGATCTAGAAATATTATCGACGTTGTCGTTTCGTGATATCGTGATCGATCTATGGATCAAATGTTCGGGGGGGGAAAAAACGTATTAATTGCTGGATAAAAATCGTTCGTTCTCTAATCAAGAGCGATTATCAATTTTTTTTTTGACACAAATCTCGAGCCGGTTACTTCGTCAGCTCGCGCGTGACGTAGATATAAACATTGATAATGCGGTTTCGTCTTGCACCAGACACCATTGGCGAAAGGTTAATATAAAGCTTCCTCTTGGTAAACTGCAACAAAGCTCTCGAATCACGATTCTATATCTTCCTACATTCTTATTCTTCCGTGAATTATCGTTTGCCTGTGTGTATATGTGTGTGTGAGAGAGAGATAATTTGTCATTCAGTCCTCGTGACTAAACTCGGGATACCTGATAACGCCTTTTATCGTCGATTGCTAAGAGTAATTCGAGCTTCTCTACGTTCTCTCACCCCTCCACCAACCCCTTGAGCCAATCGTTGCAAATTAAGAGGGTTAATTTTTTAACATCATAAAATGGCCACTCTCATTTGTTTACTAATTAGGAAATCGTCATTATTTTTATTTATTTTTTCATTCGTAAAGAAATTCTCGCGTTTGTCATAATTTCATTGGCGCGAATATTTTCAATAGTCCATCGTCACTTATGTATTAACACCGAATAAACGCGAATCGGGTGTGGTCTCTATTATTAGATTATTCGTCCTGACGCTAATCGGTCCTATTACGCTCGTGCCGAATGAGATAGAGTGAGGGAGAGAAAAAGTGCGAGAGAGATAATACCGACGACGCTTCTGGGAGCGATCACGAGGATCTTTGCGGTCGTAATGGGAATATATGGCACGAGAGGTCTGGAACTCGAGACCACTTCTTTTTTTTGTTCTTTTCCTTTCCGCCTCGCTATTTTCGTGAAGGACAAACTTGTCGATCTCAGGTGCGAACGGCGCATTTTTTTTTCACGTACCAATAAAAGACAGGTGATAAGAAAGAATTATGGACATGTGCCGTTAATTATCGAAGAGAGGGATCAACCGATCTCTCCCTCTGCGCGGTGTTGCCGGATAAATTTCGTCGCGAAGTGCGACATTGGCTAAACGTCACGTGAGACATGCATTACAGCAACTGGAAGACACAAAAATTGTCTCGATATTGTCGTGAGATCGAAAAGACCGAATTTTGATCATCGCGGAGTAAAATCCGTGATGTTTGCTTTGACAACGTTATCCTTTGGCAAATATAAACTCGGGGAAAGAGAGAGGAACGGAGCTCGACGCGAAATTTGACAGCAAAGAGGTAAAATCGTTCGCTCGAATTTTGTTGTTGTTTCTTTTGTTTTCAAATAAAATTGATCGAAAATTTAACGATTTATCGATCATCGTTTGAAAAATATCGATCGATCGGAAATACCAAAGGGGGGAAAAAAACAAATCGATAAATAAATCGATAAACCGCGGATTTTTATTTGTCCAATATGACGACCGTGGCACACAATCTATCAAGGTTTCCTCGTCGAACATGTTTGCGCGCAAACTATTGAGACGCAAAATTTTTCTCGGCCTGTTCGCCGTCAATGCCGGAACGAAAACCGCAACAAAAATGTTTCATCTCGATGACGTTCGCTCAAGGAAACGATTCGTTTCTTTTTTTCTGGCCTCGGGAGATATTGTACGTAAACTATTTTTGCCCACGTTACCCATGAGAGGCCGGACCGTCGCTAAGCGTACGGGGAATATCGCGAGAGTTCCGGTGCTCGAGTATATTTTAGTCTCGTTGAAAAAAAAAAAAAAAAAAAAAAAAAAAAAACTAGATATATAGATATAACAATGAAAAATTTAACACCCGAAGCCTAGTCGATACGTAGATCTAGGTGGTCACACGAGTTTACCAGGCGTGACTGTATTTCCTGAATGCTCAATTATCAACGAGCCTGAAACAAGGACGAACATTGCCGAACTAAATACACACGTCACATTCTCCTCACTTTTTTCATAGCCTCAAAATTAATTGTCTTCCAACTCTCTCCGACAAAGATTACCGATACGAATAAAAATAAAAATAAAACATCGATATCGGAAAAAATCAATAAAAACGAAAGTCACTATTTTTTCTTGCTTCATTTTTTTTTCTCACGTATCAAAGTATCGATGATTCACGGGTGTCATGTCGCGAATCTCATTAATACCCGACATCGCTATTATTAACGTTGAACCTGAGATGACCTTGGGAATATTTTTTAATATTTTTTTTTCTGCAATAATAACAATGGATAAATTCTATCGGCGATTCGTTCATCCGCGGTCCATTTTTGGATTCTACCAGTGTGCTTTATGAATGCATATTTCGAATTTATCTTCTCGCATTTACATGTTCATAAATATATGTAGACATGCGACGAAGGTACTTCGATTCGTCATATGAATAATAAGTCATTCATACGCAACCCCTCCCCCCCCCCCCCCACCCTCCTCCCTGACTCTCTATTTCTCCGGTACGAAACAATCGCCCGACGATTTAGTCGTGTTTGCCGTACGCGTCGTCACGATTTTCACTCACTTTTCCTCGTACGAGGCTCGTCTTATCGACTCTATCAGTACGACGATAAAGCACGTGGTGTCATTGTCCACAGAGCGTTTCTTATTAAAATATTTAATCACACCGTCGTTTAAGTATCTGTAAATAGAAAACAAATTAAAAAAGCTTTCTCGACTTCTTCGTGCCATTTGTCTCGAGACTCGTGTAAATTTCAGGGAAATTTATTAAATCATGTTAAATTTATTGTTCATGAACATTAGGATTGTCTCGAGTCGAGAGAAATTCGAGTTATAAAATTGATCCTCGATCGATTATTCAAATATTCGGAATTTTTCTAAAATTATCGTGAAAATTTGAAATTCGTCTCCATTTATTTTCCCTACATTTTCTCGCTCGTTCCCTCGTGCACTCGAGAAACGAGACGAGTAATAGGAACATTTGTCCAATCGCGAGTTGCGCAATAGTAAATAAATTGTTACGCGTTTGTGCAATAATAATATTTTTCGAATGTCGTAAATAAGCGATGGTTTATGTAAAGAGAAAGAAAAACTATATCGTTCGGTGTACGTAAAAACGTCGACGTTATCCTACATCTCGTGAACGCGAACTCTACGTTAACGTCCATCAGGAAAAATTGAACGAACGCAATTCTACGAAATCGAGATGGTCGTAAAAAAAAATCTTACGTAAACCGTTCCATCGCCGAATGGATTTGTTCCTCGTAAATTCGCCGAACGTGGTTACAAATGCGAGGATGCACTTGTTACTGTTTGTAAACGTGGGCGCTAGGTAGCCGATGAATAATACGAGGAAAAGGCAATGGAAAATTTGCCAACTACTTCGTCAAATTGTTACCTATCACGTAAAATATCCTTCGATAAACGTGACGATAAATAAGCTGACCAGAGAATAGTGATCTATCCGAGAAAAAAAAATCTCTCGATCGATCCCTAAAACTTATGCAAATTATGTGAAAATTACTTTTATTGAGTCGATAATAAAAATATATTTTTTTTAATTTCAAGTACACCTGTAAGTTGAATTAATTAAAGTTACACTTACCTTATCAGACTGCACGATGGACGAGAGGATAACGAATGCAAAAAAAATCAATATCAAAGGTTTACCCTAAAATGACTTTATTAACTCTTAACTTTACACATGTTGAATATATATATATATGTATATGTATATGTATATATATATGCACATATATATATATATATATATATATATGTATACTTGTTAGACCTATTCGTGTATCATTTTTTTCGACATTTTTCATTTTTTTTGTTTTCCTTCATATTATTTAATCGACGACGTTACATCGTTACTTACGTTTGTAAAATGGTTGGCGCGTTTAGCGTCCCGTCCGTTCTCTCTCTCTCTCTCTCTCTCTATCTCTCTTTTTCTCTCTCGTTAAACTCCATCGCAGCCTTAGACCGCTAAAACCGATTTCTTTTCGCTCATTTGCTTCTTTACAAGAGAACCTTCGTAGTTCAATGCAGGAATCTCGCACCGTGGATACTTTTGACGAAATTGCGAAATTGAAATGGAATAGAAAACAAAATAACAAAACAGGAAAAGAAACGAATAACACGAAACAAGCGTGAAAAAGAAACAATTTTTAAGAACGGGCTGGCAAGTCGTTGTTAGATTTTAAACAAACAAAAAAGCGATTATAGACAGACAAAAAATATGAGATAGTCAGCCAACTCTCGACGAAAAATAAAATTTCGTCGTGGAACACTCACACCTCTTTCGTGACACAGGACGATATATATATATATATATATATATATATATATATATATATATATATATATATATATACACGAGCCACGATTATTCTTATTCATGGAACTTGGTTTTTCTTTTTTTTTATATATATAAAACGCCACGATGAGACGCTCGTCTTAATAATAATTATTTTCCATTTTCTTACTTCCCATTCTTCCTGTTTTTTATTATTTTTTTTTATTTGCTTTTTATTCTCTCATTCGGGAAGCGGGCTTGACCTCTATTTTTCAAACATTCAAAGCTCTCCGATTTGCATCCTTACGTTCAAATTCCATTCAATCTCGTCTCACAAGAATTATAAAATACTTTTATCCATCTCTCGTTCACTCTCCCTCTCTCTCTCGTCTCGTCTCGTGGTCAAAACGTGCAAATTTTCGTTTTTCTTCTCATTCTCGCAATTTTATTTTGCCTTTTGTTGTTTTTATTTTTTTATACACGTAAGTTCTTGCATCCTCTCTCATCTTCTCCCCCCAGTTGACGTCTAAATAATCAATCTGACGTACATACAAGATTCACGTGTCGAGGAAAGAAAACAAAAAGAAAAACGACAAATTATGACGACGCGCCAAGTTGCTCGCGATGATATGAAGAGGAATAAACATATATATATATATATCTATATATGATATGATGCAGTGTATCAGAAATTTGGCTCGCTTTATTGCGAGAATCGTCGCGTTTGACGCGACGTACCTTTTTAGCCGTTCCAGCATAATTCGAGCCTTGTGCGACAAAACTCGTTGTTACAAAATCGTCCGGGCGTCGCGTGCGCGCGTTCGCCGCGCGACAATTCCAATTTTATCTGATACCGTTATGCCGAGTGAAAATGTTCGGCAAAGTAAAGGTGTCTAGCCGATCGATCCTTCGTCACTCACTTTTGGCCAACGCGGTTGTCTGCCGGTTGAAACCCTACACGATGGATTGAAAGTATCGTGCATATATGCTCGGTTATACGGTCTCTCGCCCATTAGGTAATATCCCATTCGGTGTACCTTACCGATTGTCCAAACCCATTTTCTCGCCTCGAAGCGCGCACGCGAATCTCGCATTTTTCTTTAATTTTTCTTCTTCTTGTTATCGCTATTATTCGCATTTTGTGTAAAAAAAACGAGTAAAAAAATGTTAATTTATTATTCAAAAAGAAAATCGGTAAAATTGAATTATAATAAAAAAATTATTGCCGAATTATTGACAGGAATTTTTGATCGTACGAGAAATATATATTATTCAATCATTTTAATCAATTATTAAAAGCCGTACTCTTGTCCTTGCAATTTTTAATCTTTCTTTCTTTCGAATTGTCGCACCACACGAGACTTTGCACATTTCACGATAATCGAGGCACGATGATAATGATGATAATGATGATGATGATGATGATGATGATGATGATGATGATGATGATGATGATGATAATGATAATGAGGATTCGATCGTTGATATTAGGGCTTACGCTCGAGTCTCTACAACGTTATTCTACATAGACGTGAATCGACGATACGTAATTCGCAATATGCAATATAATTACCGTTAAATCATAATTTCACTTTCAGACATTATTCGTATATATATATTTTTGTTTTCTTTCATTTTCATTCGCAATTTCATGCAAGTACAATATTTTGTCATTCGCAAACGTGTTTTCGGTCGATGCAATAGTTTTCATTAATTTCTTACACGCACACACTTACTACATACGCACAATCGACGTTCTCTTACAGCAACGTCGTCTCACCCCTCGGAGGATTTTTTATCCCCTCGCGATTCTCGTCCATTAAAAAATATTCCTTTCGAAAAAACTTCCGCAAGTAAGTTTCGCAATGTTTACTAATATATAATCGTCAATTTAGCAGCCCGTACTCTCCGTAAGGACTACGCGTACGTTAATCATTAATATTATGTTCATTATTATTATTATCGCTTCGATAAACCAACGGCTAAAAAGTTTAAAAAATCGTTTCACAAGACTTAAAGCGTTTTCGCCGTTGCGAAAAGTGCGGGCCGTCCACATAATCAGCTCCAATCTCGAAAACACTCTTGTCTCGCGGTCGATATCGGTGTCTTCGTTCTTTCTCTCTTTTTTTTTCGTCCTCATTTTTCTCCCTCCAATCGCGTATGTTCCGCGTACAATATTTTTTTTCCTCCCCCACTGTTAACATTAATTATTTTTTGGCTTGGTAACTATGTAAAGTTGTCTCCTAAATTAAACATTTCACCGCGTGTGAGATTTAAGGAAAACAAAAAGAAAGATTAAAAAGAAAAAAAGTAACTAACTGTTTAGCCATCGTACAAGCCCCTTGGCGTGGCTCTCGTTAAGCTCGTCGGATTAAATCATCGATGATCCCTTCGATAAAAATTCGTTCGTGCGCTGCTATCTTTTTAATGGTGTTTCTTTTTCTCTTTTTTTTCTTTTATCAGAGGTCGTTCACCCTCGTTCGTCGATAAACTACGATTTTTTTTGTTTTTTTTTTCATTTCCTCCCAAATTCATCATTGGTGTTATAGTAAAAGGAGATTTCGAGTACAAAAACATCGATGTTGGTATTTGCGTTACGAGATATTGTGCGTTTTTAAACGAGGGGAAAAAATAAATCGTAAATCCATAACCGACGACGTATATTCGTTGTCGTCGTCGTCGTCGTCGTAATCGTCGAACGAATATTACAATTAAATGCCTGTGTGTGGGTTGTTGTTTTTTTTTCATTCTTGTCGATCGTGTGGCAGAGGGTATTTAAATAGCAAAACTCGGCTATAAATACTCGTCGGACACCGAACATATCGAACGTGCGAATATATATATTCAATATATGGTATTATCATATATTAATGTTATTTATTCATTTTTTTTTCTTCGTTATACGTTCAGCACGGCATTATTCCCCGCGCCGATGGAAGCATTACGCGCGCCTTCAGCGTCTACTATGTAAGTCTCAAACACGCATACACACACACACATACATACGGGCACACATTCTCCTTTCTTTTCTCTACAATTAATACGAAACTTTTTAAGTCACGCTCTGTCCCTCAATTTTTCTTTTTTTTTACTTGTATTTCTTCAATTTCGTTTTCAGATTTTTTTTTGTTTCTTTCAGTTTACTTTTATTTACGACGATCGACCGTCGAACGCGCCTTACTTAAGAATTAATAATATTAAAAAAAACAACGAGAAAAAATGATTGTTACTTCCGTCGATTTACACGCTGGTCCAAAATTGTATCGAGACGCGTTCGATGGTCAAACATTTTGTTTCCTCGATAATTCTTCTTCCTCCCGTTGTTCTCTCGTCTGGCAGTGTCTTTACGCGAGATAGATACTCCGTATTGTTTAATTGAAAGCATATATATCGTAATTTATTATATTCGTCACAATCCGCGTCGTGGCCCTTGGAGACTTTTTTTTATCAGCGACAAAACTTGGCGTTAATTCGACGTGGAATTTACCGACTCGTTTCGAGCTGATCATGTGTGCTGCTGCTGATGCTGCTGCTGCTGCTGGTTGCTTTATTTTAACGTGTAGATTATACTCTTATTGCTTAAGAGAATGGCACTGATTGCTGAAAAAAACGTCGCTCGACATACAAGGGTTTTTTTCGTGTATTATTTGTGTCTTTCTTTCTTTCTTTCTTTCACAAAAGCTCGTCCTAAACTTGTCGCATTCGAGGCTCAGTTATAATTTATTTCTTTCGTTTAAATTCGTTCGACACTTTGACGGACTAGTGGAATCTACTCGAGAGTGGAATCCGTTACAAAAAAAAGGCAACGCGTGATATCGTTTGTTTTTCGATAAATCTCGTATTCCACATTTTCCCAGAGACGATCATTTTGTTGGCTTGTGTTTCGATTTTTTCTTTTTTTTTTATTCATCAAATCAGTCAGCTTTTGGTGAATTCAAGAAGAAGAATAAGAAGAAGAAAAAAACAGAATTCCTATAACTGCAGCTTTGGCAGAGCGTGAAATGCGTTAGCAGATTTTTTCGGGGTTAAAAAAAAAGGACAAATCAATCACGTTGCTCTTTCCACGGTCGCGTATGCATTGTATATATATATATAAATGTTCCTCGTCGTAGTTATGCAAAAACACGTAACGACGTTACGTACTGTGCCTTCCTCATTTTGTGTTTTCTTTTGTTTTTTTTTTCAATCATTTTTGTTTTTTTCCCCAATCTCTCTGTCTCTGTCTCTCTCTTGCATCCCTTATTATCGAGCACCTCGCGAATTTACAACTTCCTTGCCGTCCAGCTGATGCTTTTTATTACGACGATTATTTTGGTTTTGCGCGTGTGTTGGTGAATCTCCGAGCATCGCTAGCATATACCTCCGCGTTGGCGAGTGCACCACTGTGTTGATTTGTTAGGGCGGCACATAAGGTGGTGGCTTTCTGTACGTAGGTGTTGGCTTTGGCCGATTTTGACGATTATTATCGCGATTCGTGGCGAACGGGGGCGGTGGTTGATAGGGCTCTTCGGAATTTTCTTGCGACAGCATTGGCACGTCAGCGCCGTCCTCGGCCTTTTGATACTCGGGGGGTGGTAGCGGTGGTTTTTCTTCCTTCAATATTACCGGCGACTTGTTGCCTGTTGATTAAACACGAATGAATAAAAATAAAAAATAAACAGACTCGTCATAGGAGAAAGAATTTTTTAACTCGCAGGATAACGATTAAATCACGAAATCAAAAAAATTACATCACTTACCAGGATCAGGTTTTTCGTCGAGTTCGTCCTGAAATATCACAGGTATGCCCTTGCTTCGGAAGCTCTGTCTCTCATCGTCCTGCTCGCTGATGCTCATTTTTCCGCTTCGGCGTCTTCGATAAAGCACACAGGCGATAATACCAGCGAGTATGAGCATCGCGGCGATTATGATGGCTGGTAGAACAAAAGTAATGAGATAATCGTCGGACGAAGCTCCAACGGAAGTCGAATCTTCGGACGGTGGTACGTAACTGTCCGGTGAGTGAACACCGGTTAATTGACCGAGGCACATTCCCATGGGTGTCAGTGTTATTTGTTTGACCGGAAACTCATCGCCCATGATACTGTCGATGCGATCCGTCCACGATTTGTCAGCTTTTACGAGAACCTCGCTGAGTCGAGCGATCTCGTCGTTCGGACAATGACTCGTCGGCAATGTAGTGTTCCGCCACGTTACGACCGTACTGCCCTCGGTTATGCTGTCCAACGAGATGGCACTGGTATCTTTATCTTGGAAGAGATCCCGAACTTTCTCGATAAAAGTCTTCTTCTTTATCGCCGAATACGCGAAAGACTCGTAAGGAATAGCGAGTGTCATGGAAAATTCTACGCTGTGTCTCATTACTGGAGCTGGCTGAACGATCACGATCATTCCGTCTGTGGCACTTGCACCTGGAAAAATTGGACAATTTTATTTTTATTCTCTTGTAACTTTCCGGACTTATCGTTTTCCGATAGGAGAGAAGTTTTCTTCGTCCACTGACCTTCTTTGTCGGTCACGACCAACTGGTACTCCTTTCTACCGATGTCACCACGAAGAGGAACACCGTAGAATTCGCGATTTTTTATATCAAACTGTAGCCAATTTTGAGGTGGAATAGGCGTTCTATCGCTCGTGAGAAGCGACATTTGCATGTTGTACGCCGAGCCGTCCTCGGGATCGTAGAAAGTGTCCTGGAAAATAAATATTTTCCCATTTAATACAGATTCTAATAAACTAGGAAGACGATTGGAAATTTACTTTTATTTTGAAACCGATTCTTACTTCTCGAACTTTGTAGACGAGTAACTGTCCAACAGTGGCATTGATATGATCCACTTGATTCCTTGGTATAGGCGCAAAATTGTTTTTCGGCTCTTGGGTCGGAACTTTGGGTGGCTCGGGTCTCTTCATCTCCTCGCACTGGCCGATTCCTTGATAGACGACTCGCTTTACACGAATCTCAGGCTCGAGTGCATTCATCAACATGACACTGGGTTCTCCAGTGTTATCCGCGATCAAGACCTGTGGATGAAACAAGAATCCTACACTAGAACCCTTCTCTATATTTCGTTCGGTCTAATCCCACGATCGATCAACTCACGTGCAATAATCTGTTGATCTCGTCTTTGGGACACTCGCTGCTACGAGGAATGCTGTCGTTGGTCCAAGTGAAGATTGCCTGATCCTGCGATATGTTTATAGAACGGACGGTTATCTGGCTTGGATCGTTGTCCCCGTATAATTGTGCGAGATTACGAACGACCTGTGACAAAAGTCAATGAAAATTAAAAATTTACCAACGTTCCCTTCTTCATTGCGAAAAAACTATCGCGTAAAATAAATAATCGTCGTACCTTCAGTTCCCAATCAACGTTGGCAGGGAAAGCCGTTCTTTTGTCGATTCTCAGGTAAATACTGAATTCGTGATTAACCGATCGACTTAGTTTGTGCTGTTGAACGTAAATGTCCAATCTCTCGGTGACATTGAGTCCTTCGCTATCCGAAGCGACCAAGTCGTGATCCCATTTGGATACATCGTTTTCCAGAGGACTGTAGACAATTCAAACAAATTAGAAAATCAACCAATTGATGATCGCTTGAAAAATAAATCTCTGGTTTATCAGGCTGAAACTCACAGTCCGTATACTTCCTGGGTGTCGGGATTCAGCTGAAGCCAGTGGGTAGTCTTGACAGGACTACCCTGCAGGTACAGACTGAGTTTCAATTTTCTCGTATCGCCATCCTCGACGTCGCTGAACGTGTCGGCAGGTATGACGTAGCTCAGCGGTTTTCCAGCGGTCACAGGGATTTTCTTGAGTCGTCTGTCCTGACGAGGTGGGAAATTTCGCACTCCGTACTCGATCTTTTCCGTGGTGATGATCGGTCTTTCCGTCGTCGTTGACGTCGTTGTCGTACTCGTCGTGGTCGAAGGTGTCGTCGGCTCGGGCGTAGTGCTCGTGATCAAAGTAGTCGTTTCCGGTATCGGCGCTTGTGTCGTGGCCGCAGCAACGATAGGCATCTCCGTTGTCGTTCTCGTTGTATAAAGAATTGCCGTACTTGGAATATTGGTGTTCGAACTCGACGTAGGCATTTCCGTAGTTTCCGTTGACTGAACAATTACAAGATCAAGATCGTTGAACGAAAAATAATCACGCAACCCACAATTTGGATATCACATAAAGAGAATGATCGCTATAAAACTAATCATGCTTTTTTTGTTTTCTAAAAATATCCGTCTTCTCAAACTTTTCATTCGTTTTCCATAAAAAAAAACAATCATTCTCTTTATGGCCAAAAGAAAAATTCCCGAGTAACGTTTAAAACCTTACTCGGAGTACGTAAATAGCTTGAACGAAAATCTGTAAATTACGATTCAATTTTGTTCAATAAATTTTGTAAGCTTTCACGCGTACCAAGCTCATGTTCGTCTCGTCTCTAAAGCTTCGGCATTATTATATACAGCAACAGCGTTTCGAGCAACGATAACGTTTTACAAAAACAAACAAACAGAAAGAGAAAGAAAAAAAAACTAAACGTGACGATAACGATCTAGATATCTACAATGAGGTGTGAATAAAGCACGAAGCGTTTTCTCTTTTAAAAGCATTACCTCTTCCTCCGTAACGTTAACATAGACAGCGGACGTGGACTTTGATTCCATTTTATCCATGGACGTGACACTCGTACCGACACTTAGGATCGTTGTTTGCGGGCTTGTCGTTAGAGACGTGGGAACGGGTGACGGTGTTGTTATATTTTCGGACGAGTAGCTCGTCGACGAGGCATTATCGTATTCGGTATCGATGAAATTGGTTCGATCGACGCGTTCGTCGATCGTGTCCGATCTCGTTGTTTCCATTGTCGTAGGAATCGTCACGGGGCCGTAAGTCGTCGGTACCGATGTCGGTCCGGTGGACTGCGTCGTTAACGTCGACGTGCCGTAACTCGTTATCGACACTTGTGAAGTCGGGCTCGTCGTTATCGACTGAGTATTTGATGTTGAAATTGGTGTTTCTGTACTTGTTGTTGTTGATGTTGTTGATGTTGTTGTTGTTGTTGTTGTTGTTGTCGGTATCGATGAGGAGGATGTTTCTGTTGTTGTGATTATTGACGATGATGATGATGATGATGATGATGTGCTTGTCGGGCTAGTCGTTGATGTTTGCGAGGTTGTTGTCTGCGAAATTGTTAGTAGATGCGAGATGTATGGCAAGGAAGATAATTTTGTTAGTTACACTTTTTTTTCACTTTTTTAAATGACCAATGTTAGAAAAGTAGAGAACTCTCTCGACGGACGTTCGCGTCTGCTCGAACGAGAATTTGGCAGTTTTTGTGTGTGTGTCATTTTTTTTTTTTTTTTTGTAAATCAATTACGCTCATCGATCAAAGCGATCTATTCTAGATATCGAGGCGATGATGTGATATATTCTTTTTTTTAGGTTTTGTTTTTGGCAAAGCGCAACGATCCCTCTGAAGCATTTGTTCCTTTTTCTTCTCGTACGAACGACAACGACAATCATTTTGCGAATAAAAGTTGGTTGTTGTTGTTTTTTTTTTGATTTGGTTGGTTTGCATTGTAAGCTAATTACAGCTAGTTCGCGTCAGGAAGCAATTATCGACCAAACGGGAAAAGCGGAGAGCGATACTCACCGGCCTCGTGACCGGAGTTGTGGAAGTCCCGTTCAATCCGCTTCCGAGCTGTTGATTGACCATCGGTACTATATCGTGCTCGTCGATCTCCTCGATTGGCTAAAGAGTGTTAACAGAGAATGTTCCTTGGTGTTCGCTCGGTACTAGACTTAATTTTTTTATTTTTTATCTTTTTTCTTCTAATCAATCCGCGAAAATTATCGTAAATCTTTGATACGTATACTCGGACTGTTCGAGTTGATCGATAGCAAAAAGTAGAAGATTCTTAGATAGAGCAGTTTATCGGAAAATATTTATTTGATAAAAAAAATCGTATTCTTCAAGAATTAAGAAAGTAACCGACCTTCCAGCCAATGGTCTCCTCTCCATGATGATGTCTGTGCGGATGTTCCTGTTCGTTGTCGGTTCCCTTGGAAGCCGAGGCATTCGGGACGTAGGCCCTCGGTGGCATTTCCGTAATCGGCTCGTTCTCCTCGTCGTCCTCGCGCTCGGCGTCGTCGTACGACTCGTCATAATCATCGTCGTACTCGTAATCCCCGTTATCGTCGGTATTTCCATAATCACCCGAGCCGATCTCCCGACGATTTCGCAGTAGTCCACTGGCGTCGGTCTTCAGTTGCCAAAGTAAAACCGGAAGTTGCACCACCTCGGCGAGTGTACCGTCGCGCGCCTGATCTCGCAGCTCATCGAGATCAATCTGATGGCTCCATACACGTCCATCACAGCCAATCTATCCGATCGATCAAAGTGATAAGATAAAAAATTGTTCCAAAAACAAGGATGAGTCAAGTTTTCTCTTCTTCGTCCCGGGAATAAGGAATATAAAATGCAAGATGCGCCAAGAGCACAAAATGTCCTAGAAATTTAAAGCGACTCTACGATGAGCTACGATCGCTTTTTTTTCCTCTCTCTCGTATTTATGAAGCAAACTCGCTTTGAAAACTCAAGTCGACGGACGTTAAGAAGTCGTCGACGTCGACGACGACGACGACGACGAGGTCCTCTCTTACACGATTATAATGATACGAGAAGTGCGTGGCACTCTCCAAGATACTTTTCTCAGTCGACATTTTGCCTCGTACATCTCGTAGCAACATCTGGTCTTGCACGTATTAACTCCCGTGTATAATGTCTACCTGTGCGCATGCTACTTTCGCGAATTTGCGACGTGTTGGAAGTGTGTCAAGTGGAAGAGACGGTAGACCGTTCCCGTGCAACTTACCTGCCATTGAATGGACGTCGAATGCTTTTCTTTGCGATGCTTGACGTTTCCGGGACCGGTTCGTATTACCGTCGAGTCTTGGCCACCTTCTTTGCTACTCTGCGAGTGCATTGAGAACGAGCTCTGAGAATGGAGAGAAACGAAAATTAAAAACGTAGTTACTTCTTTCTTAATTCGACTTGAACAAAATTTAAAGTTATTAATATCGTCGTTAGTACTTTTTTTAAAATGAATTAAAGTTACAAGAAAAAAAGTAAATAAAATCAATTCGAGGGGTTAATCAGTCTTAATCGTTTTCTCTCTATCTCTCTCTCTCTCTCTCAGAGCCATCGACTTTTCGTGAAATCAAACAGTAGGGTGGCGTTATTAGAAGTGACGCGTTCATTAAAAAATGTTATGCCTTTTACTGACCGTGTGAAGACCCAAGAACCCTGCGAGATTCTTAATAGCCTCGACCTTCGCAACGGGCTTCAAGTCGTCGAATCTGGCGTCGAGTAAGATCGTGAGAAGAGTCCGTTCCTCGCCCTCTTCGCACGGTGCCTGATCAAAAAAAGAAATCCACCAAATATAATTCAATTCTCCCACAAATATAAATTTACGAAAAATACTAAAATAAATAATATACAAATAAAAAAATGGATATCCTTCGTTTAAATCACGAACGATACAATGGGGATATTTTCCATGCACTTCGCGAATCAACACGACCGATGATAACCGCTCACTGACGGCAGCAATATCCAATTGGCATCAATCAACGAGCGAGTCCACCAAGAGTAAATTTGTTTATGGGATTTAAATGCGACGAGCCATCGTCGTTGTCCATCGTGACGTACGTGAACGTATAATAATACGGTCGAGGAGCGATATTCACGATGGACGATGTGAAATATTCTTCCTACTTATTCGTAAAACGTTTCGCAAACATCGTGACTGATTGCGTGCAACGATATCGCGTGCATTGCCCTCTTGCACGTTCGACTAAGTCTCGTCTCTTTCATTGTACACATACACACACACACACACACACACACACACACACACACATATGAACGTATGTTTCTGTAGGCGATTAATCTTTCGAAAAAGTTCGTTACCTTTCCATCCTTGTGCTTGAGCTCGGCGCGCTTTTCGGGTTTGACGTGAACGGTGAAGAAGTCTTTCGCGACGTCTCCGTGCTTACCGTACGCCGTTATCACCACGTGATGCTCGCCCAAGTCTCTTTTCGTCGGTATACCGAAAAACGTCGTCGCGCCATCGTCCCATTGAATCCAATGGGGCAAAGGTCGATCGCCTTTACTACGAACCTATTAGAAGAAAGAAAAAAAAAATAACAATAATAATGAACGATTATCTTTATGGATTTTATCGATCGATATTTCATAACGATAACGGGCGAATAAATTACAAGCTCGAGTGGCGATCGTTCGATAATTGTTACTCGAGACGAATGACGCAACGTTCGAATAACGAACTCGATGGAAAACCAGACATTACGATTATCGATTGAAAAAGAAAAGAAAAAAAACAAGAATTCAACAAAAAAAAATGTAATTCTTATCGAACGACTTTTCGAATAGATTTTATTTTCATTCAAATAAGATCTATATCATAAAATGTTCCACTCGAATTCCTTCGTATAAACCGTGCAAATATACGTATATATAAGACGAGCCAGAGGGAAAACTTTTATCGATAGGCTTTCTCGGTACGAGAGCGAAGGATGAAGGAGAACGGTTTGGCAAGAGGCCAAAAACTTTTGAATTTTCCTCTTTTTTTTTCTCTTTTTTTTGTTGAAGATTATCTTACCTCGTAGCGATCCACGTTGCCACCGAAGGCCTGTTTCGGTACTCTCAGTTTGAGTACATGACCGACGCCGATCGAAACGTCCGGCACTCCCAACAATCTCTCGACGCGATGCTTCTTTCTCGTTTCCGTCGTACGTATCCTCGGCGTCTCGTGCTCCTTACGATGCACCACGGGTGACACCGATGTGATCTCCTCGCCTACATCGTCGAACACGATGTCGTCCTCTTGCAGAGTCAGCCCGAACACGAGGGGCAGCAGGAGCGTCAACGTCAGGACTAGGGGCTTCATTTTTCGGGGATATCAGTCACGTTTTATCATACCATGCTTGTCACACCTGTAACAAAAAGAAAAACAAAAAATAAATAAATAAACAAAAATATTTCATCGCGTCTAGAGACGATACGAATCGATTCATTTTTTGTTTTATTTTCTTTTTTTGTATCTCGATCAAATTGATTTAATATTTCATCTTCCCCGATATACGTACGCCAAACGAGCATACCGTTTTAATTATTCTCGTACGAACGAATCAAAAATAAAACAAAGGGTAAGGATTTTTTTCTATTTTTTTTAGGGACCGTTCGTTTTCGACGATATTGATTGAATATTTTATTTTCATCGTACCGCGAGGCAGAAGTACATACGCGTACGATGAATGCAACGCGTTCTGTACCGATGGGATTTTTTTGTTTTTTTTTTTTGTTTTCAATCAAAAGCCAATGGTAGTAAATACGATCCACGAGCGAAAATATAAATGTCTTTGTGTGCGACGCGCGAGAACGAGCATGGAAAATGTAATTCGATTCTCTTTATCGAGTGTGTATTATCAACGAGCGACGGACACGGACACCAGCGAGAGCTCACACGTACGGTCCATTATCTCAATCAACAATCATCATCGTGTTCATCATCATCATCGTCTCATTTATTTAATGGATGGATGGATACGAGGTGTCCCGGTTATCGAGATAACGCGAAAGAGCCTTTCGAACGACGCGCGCCATACAACAAATATACGTTTACACCCGCACCTCCCTCATCGACCAATCGTACTCGATAAATTTTCTATCGTCGCGATTTTATTTTGTTTCGTTCCGACGAACGGGAACGTTCAACCCTTCGTACACAGCCGCGCTTCGCGTCGTTTCGATATCGTTCCATTAGTCGCCCTCTCGTTGCTACGCCAAACAGTTAACGCACGCCCATATGTATTTTTTTTAGACTTTTTTTAACAGTTTTTATTTTTTATTTTTCGCGACACTCTTTTTACGTATATTTACCGGACAAAAATTCTTCCCGCTTGTTATCATTATTATTAATATTATTATCGAACCAATGGTTGATTTAAACCCACGGTACTCAATTTTTTTACGTCTCTGGTCGTTGTTAAACGGATTTTCATATTTTTATTTTTGCAACCTACACGATTCTAATAAGAATAATAAATCGAAGCTTCGTTTCGCACGTATATTTGAACTTTTTGCGTGGGTTCGATCCTCGTTGTGGGTGTTTCGATTTCATAACCAAGTGGGCATACACCTCGAAGAATGCGCACCTTAAGAAACGTAGCGATGACTAATCGAGACAACGATCATTATATTTTAGAAAATTGACAATTCGTCTTTTTATTTGCCAGGAGAATAAAAAATTTATTACGCTTTCATTATTAAAAAAAAAAAAAAAAAGACTTTCCGGTTGGAACGGTGAAACGTAGACGCACGAACACAACGTTATCGATAAGCAAAGCACGCGTATCGGGGACAAGGATGATAAGTCTTCGTACTTTATACATGCGGGTTGGTTCATTTTAGAATGCAGTCGTGCTCGTGGCCCTGGACACAGGTGTTGTTCAACTTTGCGGGTAAAACGAGAAGAGGTTTCGGAACACGTATATCCACTATGCGCTTCGTGTATTATAAACCGTAACGCGCGGTACCGAAGGCAAGCCAGATGGACGACAGACGTTCCGGCGCCGTAATAATAAATATACATATAGCGAAACTGTAGTCTATGAGTAAGTCATTGTACACAATGTACACGAGTATTGCGATCGATTAAATCGAATTCCATTCTTGAATTCTCCATAAGTACAACCTCGGCACGATGCAAACAAAAATTACGTTCGAAAGTTTTTATTTTCGTCCCAATATTTGATGATAAAATCAACGATCGTATTAAAAGTAGGTCAATTATTTCTACCTGTCGGTACTCTCGGGTTTAGAAATAAATACGAATTAAACGTATCGTAAAAATATCGTTATATTTATTTTTCGTAAATTGAATATTTTTGACCTGGTCTAACAATACTCCAAGGGGTAATTTGCCAATGACTTCGATAATGAATTAATGCTTTTTTCCAATTAATTCTTTATTCGACACTCCGTGTCCAATCACATTTTCCTCGTGCGGGGGGGTCGAAAAAACAAACATATATGCATGTCTATATACATCAACATAATTACTCGAGCACGTAAATGAACCAAGTACAAAAATACGAGTATAAAGGAGAAAACGAGAGGCACGCGCGCTCCGCTCGCTCGTCGAGTCGAAGCACGTACGTATGAGCTGCTGGAGAACAGCTTTCAAGTTTTATTAGAGAGCCCACCCACCCCGTTTGGTGCAACGTCCGACAAGGGTGAACCGCATACAGCCAGAGGTTTTTTAGTTTGTCCTTTTTGTGTTTAGTTCCGAGGCGAAGCTAGAACTAACGTTACGCCTCTATGTATATAGGGGACTCTGGTAGGCTAGTTTCACAATTCCTGTGTGTATAAAACACTATCACAATCGCAGTATCGTACACACGTACGAACGTTCTGTAGATCCTTAACCCCTTTCTCTCCATCTCCTCACACTTATTCGCCGTCTGTTCGATGACCGAGAACGAACGGACGTGAAACGACCGAACGAGACGATTGAATTATAGGTTCTCTAGTGTTTTATCGTACGTTTCCTGCCGATGAAACTCTTCGGCGAGTCTCTTGGTACCCGAGTCGCCGGACCCTCGCGCTGGTCTTCGGCGAGAGAACAGAGTACCAATTGTGTTCGGGAACAGTGGAGACCACTGTCCTCGCAGCGTCTCTACCGCCTGTGTATATATTCGTGTATGTGTGCGTGTCTATGTGGGAAGACCAAATCCTCCACCAACGCAGGCGTTTTCATAATGAAAACGAGAGACTTACTCGGATTTCCTCTTCTCGAGACTTCCTCCCTCTTTCTCACGCTCGTTTAATTCACTCATGACTTATTCGTCTCTCGGTGATATCAATCACCGGAAGTCCAAAGATTCGCATATTGAAAATATCTCTCGTTAATCTCGTACCTACCCCATTATTATACGGTTTGTTTTATAAGAAATATTGTAGATAAATACGATATGCAATTTTCAACGTAACGATACGATAAATTGTACAAATTGTTTTACGTGGAATGATAAGAATCTTGTGAAAAGAAGCAAGATTAAGAATTACATAAAATTTGCGAGATTCTTCGCCCGACCGAGCCGAAGAATAAGAGGGAAATAAGAATATCGAGGATCGAGGGAGGAGAGAAAGAAAGGGAAACGACGATAATAAATTGCCGCTTGAAAATTCTCCCTCGATAAGAAGAATTTTTCACATCTCGAGGAAAGAAAAAAGGTCGTTGGCACTCGCGCGCGCATCGCACCGCGAAGTGCGAGTCGCTGCCGGCGATACTGCTGCCACTGATGTTGCCTATGGTCTTGCTCGCTCGAGCGAAAATCGCGCGCGACGCGGAAGGGTGAGTTATCGAGAATGGTTTATTCATGGACAGGCGCATCGATGTAACCGGATTATCCGGCGGTAGGAGCATTCGATCTCGGTATATATCCCCGGGAGTGTGTCTATTTCGCGCCTCGACGAATCTACCTTTCTCCGCGCGCGGTCTCGCGGCGCGCGACAGAGAAACACAGGGGGGCAAGACCACCAACCCCTTTTCGCGACGTCCTGCTTTTCGTATACTATATAGTTATTATAGAGGAGTCGGACGACCGAAAATGAAACTCGACGAGGCGAGCACGTGGTCAGCCGCGCGTTACTTACCCCCTACCCCCTAACAACCCCCTCCCTCCTCTCTCGCTCTCTGTCATCAGCGCCTTTCGTCAACCGTGTACGTATACTTTGTAAAGGTCGATTTTATCTACCCCATTTTTTTAAGTCGGATTAAACGAAAAATCAATCGAATTTATAAGATAGAATTGAATTTTGATGATTTATTCTGTGAATATTTGTACTATGAAGTGTTTACGAGGTAATATCGTAATTGAAACGTTCGATTATAAAGTTAAATCTGGAATACGCGAATAAACATCATTGATAATGTACGAGGAGGTTGTTACCGATCACGAACGTTTTATCTATCTCATAATTCGTTCGTTGATTCGATTGGGGCGGAGTCGGCGGATAAATTACTTATCCCTCTTCTTCTTCTTTTTTTCGGTGTTTATATAGGAAAATTGTGTATCGGCCGTTGACTGGAAGATAACGACGATTAAATGGTGTAATAATAGAGCTCATTATCGGAATCGATATCATTTTTTCTCTCTCTCTCTCTCTCTCGCTTCGACTCTCTAAAGATAATTTCTCGCTTTTGCTCGAAAGCACAATGATTCATACATATATCTATATAAAATACGCGCAAGAACGTATATCGATTCGTCAAATAAAAAACGAAAAAATCTTGAATAATTGCTCCCAGATATATTTTTTTAATCCACCGTCGCGTCGGGTAAACTCTCGCGCGGACCTGTGTCCATCATCGATGATCTGTGTACAGAGAAAATGTTTCCCCGAGGCGTGTACAAACGCGCGTTCTCCCTCTCTCTCTCTCTCTCTCGCGTGTCTGCACGATCTCGCCAGATGCTGTTCCCTCTCTGTCGACGACTTGCAACTCCAGCTTTCGAAATAGAAACGAAAATGTTATTTTTTCGCCGGCCCACACATCGCTGTATCCTGCCACGAGCCTTTCACACGAAAATATCCCATCGCCATTTTCATACGATCGATATACATATATACACATATATAAATCTGTATCGAAAAATATATACAAAAATTCTTTCGCATCGCATCGCCCGTTTTTTTTATCTCTCCTTCGTCGCGACCCAAAATCAATATTTCCGCTTTGATCTAGTTGCGTGCGTCAATAAACTTCGGCAAAACAACAAAATCTTCAAAACTAGAACAAACTTCCTTCGATAGAATTTTTTCTTACGAAAAAAATTATTGTTTCGTTATAACGCGTGTTTATAAAACGTAAAACGCGACAGGGTTTTTGGCCAGCTTAATATAATTTCGCTCGTGGCAGAAAGGAAAAGTGGTAAATCAGATTTAAGGAACCGCAGACAAGCTTGAAAGTGTTGAAACGCGAAGCTCGTTGCACGGTGCGTTATCCCAACTACCCTTGCCCCACCCCCTTCTTCTTCTCCTCTTGTACAAAGACGTCGCGCATGCGCGCGCGCGTGTATACGAACTCTCTCTCTCTCGCGCGAGTGCCACGACGCCAAAAGCGAATACGCGTGTCTCGTGTATGCGCAAAGCGGAGAAAAGCTCGTGCGGCAAACGAGCCAGAACGAGTCGCCAACCCTTGCATTAATGACGGGGGTTGGCGCGGTCGCACTCTCCGAGCGTGTCTCGGTCTCGTTGCATTGCCAGCGGTTTCGGGTACTCTCCGCGCTTACACACTCCCCTGTACTCCTCCAATTCACCTACGGCGGTAAGTCGGCGAACCCGAGACAAGGGTGGCGAATTATTTAAAAAAAAAAAGGCAAAAACGGGGTTTCTAAAAAAAGGGGATTTTTTTCGAAATTACACGACCGCACGACATTTTTTATGCGAGGTAAAAAATTAGGTTAGGAGAGTGGTGAAGTCTAAAAAAAATTTTATTTATTATTTTTTTTTTATATTTTGTTCACCCTTGGGAAGATTTGACGATGCGAGCGTCCTAAGGGTACGTACGTATACACGTGTGTTCTATGTATGTAGCGGGGTAAAAGCAGTCGGGTAGAGCGTAGACCGCTTTGTCAAAGTTTTCGCGGCTTGTCTTTCTTTTTTTTTCGTCGTCTCGAGCCCCCCCCCACCCCCTCGTCCCGCCTTGAGCGCAGAAATAGAGAAAACTTGTCTAAAGAGTACTTGCACCCTTATATACCTGTACACGGTCGACCCATAGAGACCGTCGACGTTCTCCTAAGTGTTTATACAGAGAGAGAGAGAGAGAGAGGTTTGGGCACAAAAAAAACAACCCCACTGCATAAACTCGATAAAAAGACTTTTTGCCCTACGACCGTGAAAAAAAAGACGAAAACGAGTCGACGAAACGGGAACTTTTCGCTATCTTGTCGCATCGCTGGAATTTCCCATGAATAGATAAGCGTACGAAAAACAAACCGCGAGTATTTCGAACGATGTCGCGAAGTGCACGCAACTACTCGACGAATTTACCATCGTTGTTTCGTATACAAAAATAAAAAATAATGTATTTTTTTTTTATCGTTGCGAATATTGCCAACGGGACGTCGAATAAAAAGTGTCATAATTAAAGAAAAAATTAAAACAGCCAATGGAATCGAAGAGTCAATAAATGGAAATAATTGGACCGCGATAAAATTGCAAAATAACTCTCGGGGCATTTACGTCGATCAAACGCAGCGTACGATTAATCGGTTTTTACGCTTGAAAAAATGTCAACCAGGAAAGGACCGGTTAAATATTTATCGGGAACGATTTAATCATATCGTAAAAACAGTCGCGTTGCAAATTATCCGGTTTCCTCCGTTTCAATATTCCACACTGTGACATTGTTTGAGGTAATTTTGTTTTTAATTGAAAAAAAAAAAAAACCTTTGCTCGTTGGAAAAATCGAGAGTGAGGATCGCTCTCGGCCTTATGGCTAATTACACGCCGGTCGTGTATCCCGATAAAATCGAAGCCAGCCCCGCGCACGCTACGCTTACGTTATTTATTATTTCCACCTGATATTTTATTATACACATTCATCGAGAGCAATAAAATATCAGGTGGATACGCGTAATGGAGGAAGAAAATAGCGTGTGCGTGCTATCCGTTACGTTCATCGATCTCACCGATCGGCAGGAAACGTACATGCATCGAAGCGATAAAGCAGCAGCGGTGAAGTTTCAAAGGCCAAAGGATTTACCCCCGCATGTACTTACTTATCCTACTGCGAGGCAACGAAAGTATTCTTTTTTTTTGTTTTTTTTTTTTTATTTTCGCTGCTCCATTTTCGTTTCGTTGCTTCATTTTCTCGTTTCGTACATATGTTATTCACCCGTTTCTTTTTCACAAAACTGTTACGAAACGAGCGTAGGGCATTGATTGAGGTACAGCACGAACGATTTTATAAAAGGCTCGAACGTAGCAAAAGGGAAGGTTTCAATGGCTAAATCTCTAACGGGGACACGAGTCGAACTAACAAAGATTTTCTATTGGTCCCTTTTTGATCAGCTGGATCGAAGAGCAAAATTCTTTCACGACACACAATCTCCCTCTCTCTCTCTCTCTCTCCCTCTCTCACTGCAAACATATTCATTTTTATTTTCACTCGTTTCTATTATGTCACAGTGAGATATATTAGCGTCGACATTGATTTCTGTATCAGAAATTCAAGATTTAGTTGTTGAGAGACGTTTGGGAATCCTGGAAATTTCTCCAGTGACGATGCAAAGTTTCGACCACGAGGCCTCCCGAGGGCCGTCGAGAAGGTGTTGGCCCTGTACTCGCTCGTTTGTCCGCTAACGAGTTTATATTCGAAGCTCTAGAAACTTGGCTCGAGACTCGAGAACATAGTAAACGATTCTGTACATATATATAAACATACGTACGTACATACATACATATATATATATCTAAATGCATAACAGTGTATAATGGCTTATTACCTGATGGACTTGCACTAATAAAGTGATCGCGTGCTCGCCAAACTTCATCGGTTTATGCTTCACCGATACGTGAAACTTTCGTACGAAACTACCTCGTCGGCGTAACTCGATACGAAGAAAGAATATCGATGAAAATAAATTTGATCCTCCTCCCGAATTTATTTCAAATCCGGACGAATCAATTTTTCGCTCATCTTGCTCGAGGGTGCGAATATTTCATCGTCGAATCATTAGCCCGATCACGATCGCGTTTTAAACAAAGCACGCGCTAAGTCCTAATCAAACATAAGCTCGGAGATTTAACGCCAAAAATAAATAAGCGGAATAAAGATAAACACTGGGGGTAGGGGGTTGAAACTTTGACTCTCGTCGAAAGTTTGAAATCGGAGGAACGAGCAAACATACACGAGTCCGCCATTATCGAGAATCTCGACCGGCAACGTCGAACGGGAGAACGAAATCGCGGTTCAACCCTCAAAGAGACGAGACGACCGACCCTCCCGCTCACCCCCTCCCCCTCCCCGTACCATTCGACCCTTTGAAACGACGCCGGGAACCGACCGTAGAGACGAACTCGTTAAACCGTTCAAATAATAACACACCCTTTGAATTCGTAGCCAGCAACCACGACGTTCTTTTTTGCTCCTCATTTTCTTTTCTTTTTTTCGCGTGTGTACACGTACCTACGTATCGGTTTTTGAACGCGAACGTGGCAAGTACAGGGTGCGAAGTTGAGAACTCGCCGGCCGTCGAGTGAGTCCTTTCATATAAAAGGGTTCGAACGAAAAGAAAAAAGAAAAAGAAAAAGTAAAAAATCGGGTAAAAGGACTCGTGTACAAAGAGAAGAGAGAATTATACGAAATATACCGCAACGCAAGAGCGTTTCGTAACGAAATTTCAGTTTCATTTATTTTTACGTTACCCTTTTGACCAAATGCGAATTCCGGAAACGAGATTTATTTTTCGTACGATATTTTATAGAAAAATTGCCAATGTTATTTTACTCTCTTCTTTTTCTTCTTCTTCATTTCGAGATAGAGATAGAGAGAGAGAGACGAAGATATAAAAAAAATCGTAGCATCGTCCCGAATGAGTCGAAGCTTTCGGTGGGTATTATCGATTTCGGCTGAGAGCAAGGAGAAACGAACGTGCAGGCAAACTATACAGGAAAGGTGTGTGCGTCGGCGAACCGAGGAGACGAGCGAGACTTTCATCGATCATTCCGTGTCAGTTGGCGATGCTGCTTCTCTCTCTGTCTATATATATATATATATATATATATATATATATCTGTGTGCGTATACATATGTATATGCCCAGCATCGTTTTCTATGTATATATGTCGAAATACTGTGCCATTTGGGACCAGCCCGTTGCGCCGATGGTGGGAGCGCACAGATGTTGCTCCAGCCCAGTAAGCCGACAAATCGTCTAGATATATATATATGTGTGTGTGTGTGTGTGTGTGTCTCAACTATATAGGCGCACGAGCTCATTGTCCTCTCCCTTCGAACCACCATATATATATATTTATATTCATATTTATATATATTTATAGTCACGCCCGTTTGTTTAGTGTTCTCGAGCGCACGCGTTTATTACGATTTAAAATGATCCGTTCCTTATGGTAGGTTCACCGCACGTGTGTATTTTTCGGATCATAGCAAACAAAACAGAGTCGAATGCAGCGATTGCAGCTTGGACGCAATGAGAAGGCGAGACGACCCTCGTTCCCATGACGTGAGTCATGGGTATTTTTTTTCCCTTCGTGCCCAAGTGGACATACCGATTGTACTTTAATCGCAAAGTGACGTCGGATCTTTATCAAGTTTGACGATTTCGAAAAATTTCATTCTTTTCCCAACTTACGAATCGAGACTAATTTTTCTAATTCCAAAGAATTGCCTTTTTTCGTCACGCGACGTTTTCCTTTCGTGCTCTTCTCATCGCAATAAGCAGAGTACACATTCTCGTTCGCGGAAACTTTGCTTTTCAGTGCTCTTTTTTTTCCTCTGTCTCGCTCACTCGCGTTCGAGCGAACGGCTTGGAAAGTGATTGGCAAGAGGGAAAAAACGAGCGGCGATGGAGGCGTTCGTATGTGTGTATATGCGTGTGTGTGTGTGTGCGTGTGCATCACGACAACGATGTGAAAGCGTCTCCGCTATCGCCGCGCCTTTAATGAACTCGCAATGTCTGCTTGACTAATTAGGCTCCATAATTGGCCTGCGCTTGAATTTAATCGGCTTACGGTCTATAACACCGCGCACACGACCCTTGGCTATCGTATATACGTTCATATATATATATATATGTTTATATATTACGAATTTACATAATGCACACGTCCCAACGATCGGGACGAACCTCATCTTGCCTATAAATGTGTGTTTATATATAGAACAAGATAACGTAGCGATTAATAAAAATCACAGAGTCCACGGACGACTGTTTAATTCCGTAGCGAAGAATTTTCCCGGTAGATCGACAATTTCCTTTCCATTTTCGCAATTCACGAGACACGTGCGATAATAACTTGTCCCGGTTTGGTTCGATGAAAATCTTGTTTTCTCTCTGTCTCTCTATCGAGCCACGCAACGTCTTATTTATACGAACGATAAGAGCGTGAAATTAACGAGGAATTTTTTAGAGAGAAAAAAGAAGAAGAAAAAAAAACGCGTTCCTCGTGTCGACCCGTAACGCCTCACTTAACGTTAATTGCCCTGAATTAACGGCATCTCAACGATTGTCACCGCTGATCGTTGGGGAATTTGTCTCGATGGATCGCGAGAAAAAACCCTTGGAGCGTTCCGGGGACTAAGCTCCTTTCCCTCTTTCCGCAATTTTCGTGAAAGCTTCCACCGGTAATCGCGAAACTTTCTTTTTCTCACATTTTTTTGCCCACGAGAGTCGAATCATTTTTCACGAAACGATTTAAAAAGAACGTTTCGTCGTTTATCAATCTTATCGCACTTTATTATCCCCCCTCTAATTAATTCGAATGTCATTCGTCGCTTTACTTCATTCGCGTCGTACCTCAATTAGCGCGTTTCGTAACATCGAGAAATTAATCCGTAATTTCATCCTTCCTAATTTTGAATTTAAGCGCGTACTCTGTAATGTCTCGTCACACGGTACGTCTCGAATCCTGAGTCAAACTTAATAAACCGATGTTCGGAACACGAGAGAGGAAATCTCGTGTTTCTTCCGATATATAATAGCTGTGTGTACGACGATGCCGACGCTGTCTCTGTCTTCGTTCTCTCTGTTCGCGATGAACCCCGGACGTGACGAAGCGACGACCTCGCAGCGTTAACGGGTCGCGAAGGTTCTTCGTAACGCTCGATAACGACTTCTTGCGAGCTATCACCACATATATATATATATCGATATAGCGATACGTAATAGTGAGACTGAGACTGACGATGAGACAGAAAGCAAAACGTTTTCGACTACAAACTTCGTCAAAGGGCCCATTGTAATTCTCAAGCACTCCGAGAGCAGCTACGGAGAAAGCAGCTCCATCTATATACTATCTTACTCTTGTGGCAATCCTCTAACGTGTATGTTTTCAAATTGTCCCAGTGGTTGACTCGGGGAAACAGATACAGGCAAGTTTGTTGGGAGGGAGACAGAGAGGGAGAGAGGGAGAGAAATAGGATAAAAAAAAATGAGCAAAGAACTGGTCTGCGTTCACCACGGGTAATTAACTAATTAAGAGTCGAAACGAGTTTCTGTAATATTCAACATATATCATGCGTGTGCTTAGATTGACAAAAATTAAGACACCTCGTTAGTATTCACAGCGATGCGAAACGCGTATTTAAATTTGAATTTCGATTGGAATAAAGTTCTGCGATTTGTAAATCGTGTTTTCGCCCTCTTGGACAAATTAATTGACCCCTAGCGATTTGAAACTCCCACGACTCGCACCCCTGCAACGGTTACTAGGCAACAATTGTTCCCCGTTTATTCTCGGATCGTCATTTGTTTTATGAAGGAAGAAAATCTTTTTATTATAAATACAAAAGTAGCTGCATACAGCGGAGGACCCTTGTTTGCTTTTACTTTTCATACCTCTCACGATTCTCGCGCTTGTTTGTACTCTTCTCTTTCTCCCTCTCTCACATTCCCTCTGTTTTCTAACAGAATTGAAACCATACCCTTTTCCTCGTCGTTTAACCCGGGAGAACTTTATGGATCCATTTTCTACTCACCTCCTACTCCTCCCCTATTCTGTCCTCCAAACAAACCCCTAACTAACCCATTCCCTTCGTTCGTCTCCCACCAGTTTCATCATTGAAGTGCTTTTTGCCGCGAGTACCGTTTGCAACGAAGCCGAAGTTTCCGTCGGAGCTTAAATTTTTTTTGCTCGACCTCCCTCTTTCGTGAGCTCGACACACCGGAGACACCCCCGTTGCAGTTTGTTTTTCTCTTCACGTGCCAGGGACCATTCACAACACCATTCTCCGCTATAACTCACTTTCCAATGGCCACTTCCCTCTCCCTTCTCCTTTTTTCTCATTCTCCTACCCCCACTTCACTCTTTCTCTCGATGTCCATCGAGAAACCACCCCTAGAGAATCCGTCCAAACTATTTCCGGTTATGAGAAAGCTCCTTCGCGTTTACGTCGCGAGAGATAAAAAATACCAGGCGGGCTATGTTTTCCCTCTGTCTTTGACAAAATGCTCCTCTGGAGAAAAGTTAAAATATTTGTCTTCGACCCCGCACGCAGTTTCGCTGACTTTTTTTCGATGGGGTAATAAAAAATAAAAGAACAAGAAGAAAAGGGAGAAATTGAACGATTTACCAACATTGCCGGAACGAGTATATAAACGGAAAGCAACGAGAATCCCTCGGTGAATCTCAACGAGCAAGAAAAGCTACGTCTCTCTGTCTCTCTAGAGAAAGAATCGGCGAAGCTCGAGTCTCTCAGCGCAAAGAAATAAAAAGGAATAAAAAAGATTTTACGTTCGCCGTAGCGTTATACGAAAAGCGACGAAAGACTCTTATATTCGATAGTTCTATATATACATATTGGCATCGTAACGTTAAATCCTTGGCTTTGCCACCAAAGACATAAACCACGTAACTCGAGACTACGATTTTCCGTCTCGTTGTTGTTGACTTTTTTTTTCTTCTTAATGATAACATTATCGGTATTTGGCATTATTGTGCAAATTATTGGAAACGCTGGTTAGACCAAGTTGAAATATTTCGTCTGGACAATTAGTTGATTCTTGGCATGGACGATTCGTTGGCTGGACCAAACGACCAATTAACTTAATTACTTCGAGGCATAATTACCGTGGTCGATCGAGCTCGATGCATAGTCCACACTGTACCCGATCTGTCCGAACCTCCTATATATGCGCATACACGCGCTTACACATACCTACCCCTATATATGTACTGGCATAAGCGAGATTTATACTTCCAAGAATCCGGACCTTCCTCCGGGGAGAAATTCACAGACACGCGGCCAGAGCCAGAAGAGCGCGAATCGAACGTCAGATTTTCCTCTCGTGCTCACGCACACGAGCAACGAGAGAAAGAGGCGGGGTTGGGGGGGGGGGGACGAGGCTCGAGTGAATCTCGAGTGAATTGCTCGAGAGACGAGGCGCGGCGTTGCATGCGTGTTCCTCTTTTCTCGCTTCGCATCGCCGCTTGCAGACGGAAGACGGCAGAAAAAAAATGAAACGAAAAAAACGATCCAATTCACGTATGTACAAAGGCATCGCGTTTCGCGATGCTGCACTGGCACGCATATGTTACGCGTTATCCCTCTGCCCCCCCACCCCCACCCCCCCCGGTGGCCTGTCTTCCTCTAGGGGTTGCCTTTCTCCCCGACTTTAAAGGACTCTCACCGCTCCGTTTATCGTGCGTGCGAAAAAAAAGGAAAATAAGACAAATAAAAAATAACAGATTTCACTTCTCGCCATCGGCGATTCGTCTCGACGTGAAAACGATCATGAACCTACCGAGCGAACGATAATACCAAATATTTCTTACGCGTTGTTTCGTTTTTGTATTTATTTTCTTATCGATAAAAGTGTTATTTTATTATCGCGAAAAATTCGGGTAAAATGTATACCTAACGTACGTGAGATAATTCGCTCGCGTCGTCGTCAAGATTTTCCTTTTCTTCCAATTTATCTCTCGCGCGAGCCTCATCTGGTTGTACACGGTCCCGTATAACACGACTGTATATATCGCGCACATTAGCGACTATATACGCGTTTTAGTTCAACCCCCAACCCCGTTGGTAACTCGAGCCGCGAATAATCGCGATAGTCACGCGATGAATATGACGCAAGTTTTGTGCTCATCTCTCGGTTCACGGGAGGTTCTTTTACTATATGTACTCTCCGTACAGACAGCAATGCCGTATAGACGTCCGTGTTATAAGGGCTGCGCTGTATAAGTATCGAGAGAGAGAGAGCGTGAATTAAAGCGAGTCCGCCGCGGACGAATAGTCATTAGGCTCGCGGCGTCTGTAACGAGCACTCGGTCTCGTCTCTCTTCTATGCTCTGTATCATGAATATATATATAGATAAAACACATTAGCGAGCACGAGAGCTTGAAATAAATACGATATATCCGACAACAAAGCGCGCTGTATAAAATTGCCGTGGTATAAAACTCGACCCTGACTCTCGATGGCATACAATTATTGGATTTCCTTTCTTTTTTTCTTCATTCTCGCGTTCGTTTTCCTACTTTTTTTCTTCCTATTCGCGTTCTTGACTCTTCATGCCACTTTGTAACTGAAAATAACTCTCGATAATTCGCCTCGTTCCAATTTCCTCTCTCGCTCTCTCGTTACGTTTCTATACTTTTTTTTTTCTTTCTTCCGTTTCCATTTTGTTTTTCTTTCTTTTTGTCGTATCTCGATAATAATCACGAGAGTCTCGGTCCTCGTGAACAGAGAAAAGAATTCGTTTGTTGATTTCGTTATGAAGTATGACCAAAGGCATCGATGTCAAGTCCCTGCGACGACTCTCGCGATTTTAGGTCGAGTGCGCGATACTGCACGAGCTTGTTCTCTCCCTCTTTATAACTCGCAGGGGTCGCAAAGAGAACCGGAGGTTTGGACAAAAATATCGAGAAATAAAATAGTACAAGGAAACGTTAGGTGGCCTAGGCGATAGTTTCGCGAATATCAAGGCCAGTATAGGTTTTTCCTCTCGTCCTTCCGATGATTTGTCCGCGGTGCTCTCTTTCTTTTTTCAACCCCGAGTTCTCGCACCCGCGATATTATCCCGGGGTGCATCGAAGCTTGAACAATTTTTTTTCTTTTTTTCAGTTTTTGTAGAAGACTTTTTGTGGTACTTGGCGCGGAAGGTCGTGTGTGCAGCTCGTGTGAAGATTCTCAAATCGAAAATATCGTTTCGGAACTATCCAGGGCGGTATATGACTATACGAAGCTTCATATGAAAATCCTACCCGATGGATTATCCGCGACTACCAACCAGCAAATACCTCCGTCGTTCCTCACGATTTTATTGCTCCAACCTGCGACTCTACATTTTAATGAAAAAAGAAAATATATACATATAATATTTGTTTAGCCAACAATTTTTATCCTACGGAAAAAAATCCACGTCGACCAATTTACCGTCTGTAAATTCATCGAGACGAGCGAGAATAAAAAACGAAGAAGAAGAAACAAACTTACCGATCGAGATGGAAAAATTCATCCCGAGTTTCGCGATTGAATTTGTAATTTAAACTTCGGGTGGAAAACGAGTCAGAAGTCGAAACTTTGCGTGGCAAACGAATGAAACGTCGGGAGAAGAGAGGAAGGAAGGGAGGACGATGGAATGAATGAAAAGAAAAAGAAGAAGAAGAAGAAGAAGATGATGAGAAGAAGAAGAAGAAGAAGAAGAAGAAGAAGAAGAAGAAGAAGAAGAGGCATTAGTGCAAGCATCGGTAATCGTAGACGCTCGTAGAGTGGGACACCACCTTGGAAAAATGATGACGCGTCATTTCCGGCACCGACGACGGGGGGAACTCGAGCGACGCAAAGAAACTAACCCATAATACGAGAACTCGTATAGCCCGCGGCCTGAAGTTCCTTCTTACGTCTAATTTGAATAACGAGCCGTCTTGCTCGTGAATGACGACGACGACGACGACGACGATCGTCTTTCGAAATAGCAGTGACCATAAGCCATATCGAATGGGCGCGGCACGAAGCGCTCACCCACGAATAAAGAGTTTAAAAAAAGAACAAAAAAAACGAAAGAACAAAAAAAAATAGAGAAGAAAAAAAATCCCAAAGATCTCTTATTCCCGGCTACGAATCGATCTTCGAAGAAAAAGTATAAAAAAAGAAAGGTCAAGAGAGAGAGAGAGAGTGGAAGAAAAGAGAGAAGGAGAGAAAACGACGAGAAGAATACGACGTTGTAAAAAGGGAATTTCTTTTGTTCTCCGCTTTACCCCGGCCCGTACCTCCGCGAATTCACCGAGGGGAGAATCATCTCTCGCACGAGCGAATCTCGGTGGCACTCCACTTTTCCTATAACGACGAAAATAATTGTCGCCCATTCTCAAGACGTCTTTTTTTTTAAGTAAAACGGGGACGAACAAGATTCCCGAAGTCCTTCTCGTATAAAAAAAAACAAAAAAAACAAAGTAAAATTTCGCTCCTGAGCGAAATGAGTCGACTTTGAGATATATAAAGAGAATATAGACACACAATATATATATATATATATATATAGTTGCGAGTGGCATGAGCATTGGCAGAGAGGCAGACGGTCCGACGTTGACTCTGTAATTAAAATACTTTTCGGATGCTCGCTGACTCGACAACCCGTGTGATCTGGCTTCCCGTTGCACATATATATACGTATGAAGTAAGCCGTGAGATAAATTAGGAACAACCCCCCACCCACCCACCCCCCATCACTATCGCCCGGAGACTAATTCAAATTTTACGTTTACCCTTTTTCCCCTTCGTTTGCTTCGTGATTAATTTTGCTTTAGCCGATAAAAAAAGTAAAGGCCTTTTTCCACCTCGAGTTAACGTCGATCTAAATTTTTCAGACTGTGAAAATTGGGCTTCGTCATTAATTCGCGTTTAATTTAACACCGGTGGAATAAAAGAAAGAGGACAACAATTTTTGCTTCTGGCTCGAGTTATAGCCGATCTAAATTTTGCAGTCCGCGAACATTTTTCTTCGTCATCAATATTGCATTTTTTTTTACCCAATGCCCCTCTCCCTCTCTCTCTCTCTCTCTGACTCTCGAATACTCGAGTTGGCGCGCGTTACTTCGTGCAGTGCCGTTGCCCCGGCAATATACTTAATCAAGAGTAATAGAGCGAGAGCACGGTCCACCTATTAATAGACAATTTACCATAGAGAGATGTGTGTGTGTGTGTCTATGTTGCGTGGAATACGCGACTAAAGAGAAACAGAGAAAGAGAGACAGACTATCGGCAACCCGCAACTCGGCCATACGTCTCTCGCGATGTAACGCTAACCATGTGTTTTATGCTCTTCCTCCTCCTCACCCCCCCCCCCCCCCATCATCCTCCTCCTCCTCCTCCTCTCACCCAGTCGTTCGTCTCCCTTGGCGATGCGCGCTTTGACGACGTTTTCGCGTTTCGGTCGTGTTAGTGCATTTTGCGGGCTGCAACGCACACAGTCGTGCACAAACCACGTACATCAACGCTCGAGTTATCGTCAGCAAGTATCTTTTGCCTCGCTTGGGTCGACAAACAGACCGTCTTATTGCACCGCATCTTCCGAGCTGCAAGGACTGCGATATAAATGAACGCGTAGGTATATGTATATATATATATATTTTTTTTTTTTAAAGTGTGCATAGAGCAAAGTATACAATAATAATAAACCGTACCGTAGCGCATTGCATCGAATTACACGGCTCTCCATTCTGACATATTTCCCGCATAGGACAAAATGAGTCAGTTGCATTCATCTCGATGTAGATAGGAGCTAATATATTATAACGGTCGTATCGGACATTGCTTATACACAACGAACTGCGAATCAGTTCGAAGCTGTATATCTCGAGTGTGTCACGCGAGTAGGCCAAACGATCATTAACACTTTGTGGTGGCGCTTTGATTTTCAAACTTTGTTTTTTCGTACGATGCTCGCTCGAGAGGAAGAAAAAATGGTTGAAGAAATCACGTATTTTTTTCTTTACTTTGCTGATTTTTTTTTTGATTTTTTTTTTATCAGATGACTTTAGCGTTTGCGTCGGTGTACGTAACGCTGATAGGAGATTCGAGTCGTTTGCATAAACAGATTAGAGGCGTATAAAACAGCACTGGTATTAAGTGGCGAATAAACATTATCATCGGCGTGTCCGACTCTCGTCACGAAGTACCCCGATGCTCTCGCACTAGAGTAACTGCCCATCGTGGCGCTCGAGTAGCTACGACCCAGCAGTAAAAATATGAGGGAAAAAAAAGAAGGGAGAACGTAACGAGGAAGTTTTTGACCCAGATATGCGAGTTTAAAAAAGAAAATATTTCCGATCACGACTTGTCACGGCGAACAATAATTTCACGATGGAAAAATTATCGAAATAACAATCGTCAATGTTATAAATAATCGTTGTCTACAGATTTGCACAATTTTATAGCCGAGTGATAAATTTTAGGCGGAAACAAAGATTTACATTGAAAATTCCAACGCGTCTATTTCTGTCGTGTGACGATGTACTTAGCACCGTGAATTCGGTGCTGAGAGGAACGTAAAATAGAGAGAGAGAGAGAGTGCGTTACGAAATGCAAAATCGCGTGAAAAGCGCCGCGAACGAGTATTTGCTCGAGCGAATAAAAACGTCTAACGGAATAGAAACACACACGCATGTATAGCTCGGAGACAATTTCTTGAATAGATATACAATATGTACCTCTAGTTTGTAAAATACCAAGTTCTTCTCTCTCTCGATCTCTCTCAGGAGCGTTCGCTTGTCGACCTGCGAGTCTCTTTAGAATGCATGCATGCACGTGTGCAAGCAAGAAGAAGAGAAGAAAAAGAAGAAGAAGAAGAAGAAGCAGAAGAAGAAGAAGAAGGAGAAGAAGGAGAAGAAGAAGAAGAAGAGGAAGGTGGAGAAAGAGTGAGAGGGGTAGAACGACTACAGTGACGAGAGTTTCAGTACGATGGTAGATTCTTATCCACGGTAAAGCCAGGGAGAGAAAGAGAAAGAAAGAGAGAGAGAGAGAAGGAGAGAGAACTCTTGGTGTTGCGAGGCGCACCAAGCACAGACTTCTCGAATACCTTTCTTCCTCCGATTTCCAACTCGTGACTCACCTCCACCGCTCTTCTCCGACCAAGAAAGAGAGAGAGAGAGAGAGAGAGAGAGAGAGAGAGAGAGAGAGAGAGAGAGTACGGAGCTCGTTCGCTCTTTTGCGAGAACGGGCAATATACATAGAGGCGAGCCGCGTGTTGTGCGCTCACGCTACAGAAATATCTACCTCCGTTTCTCGACTCACTAACACACGTGCGATATACCGAGACGTTTAATACGCTCCATTTATATGTATACATATATATAAATTTTTTTTATGAATTTTTATTAGATATATAAAGTGCAGTTACAGTCATTGAAATCTTGGGAAGACCCAGGGTTGTCTTTGTCCCAAGAAACATCACGAGATGATGCACACGATTCGAGGAAACTATACTGAATTAATTTCACAAAATTAATTACTTTTCACATATTTTTTACTTTTAATAAAATATCGTTGTATTTATATTGTATTAATTAAAATATAAAATTATATTAAAAATAATTAATTGTGCTTGGTAAATCGCAAGTATAACTCAACGAACGCATTATTACGTGATATTTAATAATTACACACGGACGTATTCGAATTTACATCCGAGTTTCGGCTAACAAACCACGAGCGAGTCGAAAATTCATCTCGAGCCGAATGAATTATTATTATTATACACGTATATATTCAAATCTTGACTCACGAGCTGTGCCATGGAGGATTAGATAAACATGCTGGAAGAGATGAGCAAACAAACAAAATAACGGAGGAACGAAAACCGAGAGCGTCGGTATAACGCGCTGCTTCGATAATCACGCGCTTATTTATTTCTTTTTTTTTTTCACCGGAGAAAAAGGAGAGCACTTCTCGTGATAAGATAAAGAAGAATACCGTGAAGAGGTGAACGAAGAGAAGTAACTCTGGCTATTCTCGAGATTCTTTTTTTTCTCGGGCTTTGTTGGCTACAGCGAGAGAAGCCTCTTGGATATATTCGTTCGACACGAGGTAAAGATACTACATAGGTACGTGTGTGTGTGTCTGTGTTACACGAGAATAAATAAAATGGAGGAAAGGATCCAAGTACGTAAGAAAATTTGATTTTCTTTTAGATCGACGTTGCATCGCGTGAATCGAGACTACATATATATATATATATGAGGTCCTCTCAATTGAGATATATATATATATCTCAATATATCTCATATATATATATATGAGGTCCTCTCAATTGAGAGATATATATATAATCTTACGTAGTACATGGCAGTTGAACCTCAGCGTGCAGAATCAAAATATATAGCGAGAAGTACATCGAGATCTTACAAGAGCTTCGGCTCGATTCAATTCCAACTGGATATTCTCCAAGATTCCTTTTTCTGGCTTCTTCAGATCTTTTTCTCACAGCATCCTGCTGCCCCCTTGCGTTTTTTTCTTTTACTTCGCTTCGGCTATCGTTTGAAAAAGTATTCAAGAATATATATGTGTGTGTGTGTGTGCGTGCGTGCGAGTGTGTGTGTGTACGCGTGTATCGAGAAAAAGATGTGTGTGAGAATTGTGTGAAACTGAATATCGTCCATCGGACATGCGGAGCTCGGTAGCTCGACTCTGTCTTCGCTTGGTGTCCAGCGTTGCGAGAGTCAGAGAGAGAGAGAGATGGGGAGAACGAGCGAGAAGTAAAGTATCGAGTTTCCGGTCGCGGATCCGCAGCGCGGCGTGATCTCTTCACCGTTACCTTCGCAACGAGCTCACCCAGAAAGAGAGAGAGAGAGAGAGGAGAGAGGAGAGCTGAGCTTGGAATATTTTACCGGAAGGATACTCGCGATAAGCCATAGAAATATCCATTTCGATAGAACGAAAGAATCATAAATAAAATCATTTCTCGAAAAAATTGCAAATTTCTTTACAAAAATAAAATTATTCACGAATCAATTTATTCTTCGATAGATTTTCGTCACGAATACGCGAAATTATAGTTTACAACCGTCAGCCAGAAAATCTCCTCACTCGAGCCCTTTTATTCGCGTTTCGTTTATCACAGTTTCGTATCTCGCTCGTTATTCCATCGAAATAAAAACGTTCTCTCTCTCTCTCTCTCTCAGTTTCTCACTCGCGGTCCGAAAGAGGTCATACCTTTATTATACGAGCTCTCGAGGACGAAATTGTCGTCCGAAGTCATTTTCCTCGTACGTTGAACGAGCAGTAACGTAGCGGCAGAAAATGGAAAGGGACGAGGGCACGTAGGGGTTGGGGGGGGGGGCAGAGGCGAAACACACAGGGCTCGGCTCGTCGTTACCGAGTTTATGTCTTTCGTTCCTCATGTGCGAGGGCCACTCGTCGTCGTCGTCGTCGTCGTCGTCGTTGTCGTTGGTCGACGATGTTCTCGACCACGTACACGCGTCTCCACGCACACAAACCCCCTCGACGTACATTATTACGTACCGCGAGAGAGAAAATGTTTCGCACAGTCGGCCAAGAGGGTTTACTCGTTTTACTCCGCGGAATGTTACTATTACTTTATATATATATATATATATATATACACACATATATGTACGTAACGTCGTAGCCAGACAGGAAAATGGTGTGTGGTAGTCACGACGTCAACGTCGACAAAGTCTCATATGCGGATCTCGAGCTCGCAGCGGAGATCGTGTTACACGAAGCCGTCGACCTAGCGCATACTTTTAAAGAGACTTTGCGCGACGCACCAATGACAAAAGAGAACGAATGTAGCGGGTTGTGGATCGTCCGGAGGAAATAAAAAATACCACTCGTTGATAGGACCGTTGGGTATCGTAAAATATCGCGAGTGAACATACGCGAACTCAGTCGTGAAACCACTACTGTTTTGCTAACGTAACGCGTGCTGTTTTTTTTTCTTTCTTTTATATTCGACGAAATAAAATTATTTCTGTGTGGACCGATCGAGCTATCGCGCTAACATTTGGTCCTTGCGGTTGCCGGACCGCCATATTGCTTGAAAAATGATGAACAGTGGACAAGTAACTTGTCTCGTCCTTCTTGCCCCCACCGACCCACCCCCCGGGCCCTTTGGTCACCGTATTGTCTTTCCCAAGGTGGCAAAGCTTCGACCTACTTTTGCAACAAATTCAATCTTCGGTGATAATACGGAGCCGACTCCCGCCGGAGTCACGAGGAGGGGGTTGGCTCTGTCTTCGTATTGTTTTACTTCATCTTGCACGAGGTAAGACCTACGGGTATTCGTAACGAGCCCCTGGCGTATTATCAATTCTCGGAATATTATAAAATACGCTTTCGTTTTATTGTTATTTTCATTTTTTTTCCTTATTATTACGAATAATACGAGGCTTGGGAATATGGAAAAGTTCATTGGGGCTTAGTTCGCGAATCGTTGACACGACCTTTTGAAATAAAGATCGCGCGTCGCGAGATTAATATAGGAGCGTAGGAAAATATTGATTCAATAAGAAACTCGATATTATCGAACGTCGATGGAAAGTTTTCCTTCGATCGTTGATAATCCGTTATCATTACAAGCTTCCGTTTCTCTTCGTAATTCAGCCGTTGAAATGGTCCAATCGCCATTGGCAACATGTACGAACGACCGTGTCCCCTTGATCTCTCGTCATCGTGAAAGCAAGAGAGAGAGAGAGAGAGAGAGAGATGGAGAGGAGAGAGAAAACGTTATCCGCACTCACGTGTCGTTAAGCGTGTGCGGTGAACGCCCGGGCGGCACTTCGACCTATCGGTGTGTCGCGACGATATAACGACGTCGGGCACGAGCTAAACTGATAATAATGGCTGAGGTCAGTGAGAGAGCGCCGTCAGCCCACCCTGCTCTTCGTTCGTCGTTCGCCTCACTCCGCCCTTCCTCGACCGTGCTCATCGCGTTAATGCATCGGATAGAGCCGAAGCTTTTTCCAGGCTTTGCCAATGCACCCTAGCGGTATAATCTAGAGGTTGAGGTGGACCAGGATGAACATCGGTGGCGTGTACCCTCCCTCTCTCCCTCTCTCTGCCTCTCTCTCTCTCTCTCTCTCTCTCTCTCTCTTTTTACCACCCATCAGCCCTACCTCTCCGATCCTCATCCGTTGTCTTTCGTCTCGTTTTCAAGTAAACGGGACAAGCTACACGAGTACACCTCGTTTTAACGTCATTCATTAGAGTCACGTACTTAACGCCCGATCCCGATAATGAAATAATTCGCGCGTCCGTTTTAATGCTCCCCACTATATCGATCTTTCGCCGCTTTTCGTATTCGATGAAATCGCGCCGAGGACTCTTGTGCAACCCGGAATTCGATTATTGAGTAACCTCTAGCCTCGTTCCATCACTTTGGTACATATATAATATATATATGTAGAGAGAGAGAGAGAGATGGAGAGATGGATAATTCAGGCTGTGGAATTCCCTGGTAGCTCGCCGCAAAAGCAACGAGAGTCCGGACGATGATGATTCACCGTACCAAACTTTCGTGGAAAGTGGTATGCGCGCTGGGGCTTACACTTATATATATATATATATATATATATATATATATATATATATATATATATATATATATATATGTATAGCACGTACAATGTCGAAAGGCCGGAGAGTACAAAAAGATCGTCGAAATCTCGAACGTTCGCGCTCGAACTGACCGAGAGATCGAATCGATAAGCCCTCGACCTGGAATAACTGTAAATTCGTGACCGCCCGTTCCCTCCCTCCCTCCCTCCTCTCTCCCTCGCAGCGGTCGAACAAGAAAATGAGAAGTCGACTGGGAAAATAGAACACCAAGAAATATATATATATATATTGTGAACTGCCCAATCATACATATCTCTCTCTCTCTCTCTTTCGCTCTCTTTTTCTTTCTTTCTCAGAACTGTGATAAGAAACTTTCGACTCTTCAAACTCGTTGGAAATTCGATGAATACGTTTTTTTCTTCTTCTTTCTTTCTGAAAAACCAACGGTTTTCAAGGGAACGGAGAAAAAAAACGTCATCGCTTCGTAACTTGTGACATTTGAATTTTGTGTTTTTTTCTTTTTCTTATTGTTTTTTTTTTTACTCTCTCGTCCCGATGAATTATTCTCGAGACTCGCCCTGCTATCGTCTTATCTGTAATTCGAAGCGGCCGTCGAGTCGGCGCGATTTTACATTGCAAGCGAGAAGACCATTTACGTATGAATTTAGCGCACGAAGAGAATAACAAGCCGGTATGATAAAATTGTATACGCGCGCGCCTTTATACTCGTATATGTGTGTGTGTGTGTTTGTTAACGAAATATACAGACGCTGTTTGCTAACAGGATGATTCATCGTTATATTAAAAGCCTCCAGAGTCGGAGTGAAGGATTTGTTGCATAATTACCTCGGTCGGTATCGTAGCCCGCGTTCTGATAAAAGAGCTACATTTTCGCTTCGCTTTGGTGTACAGCGTGGGCGTTACACGTCCCGCGCACGGGAACAGGAGAAACAACGGAGAGAGGAGACCCACGCGACGAGAAATCATTTTTACGACTCTCTATCTCTCTCTCTCTCTCTCTCTATCGTCTCTTAGTTCGCAGTCGTCATTGAGAAATTGAAATCGAGCGGAGACGCATGTGCGATACGCGTAACCTTTATGATATTAAATATCACGTATACGTCGAAACAAGAGCAATGTTACACGTCGAGGGAAAAGGTCTCGAGAAGTATAAGCACGATTTAATTATCGATATGAAAGGCGATTTAGTTTTCCTGGAACATTAATAATCCAGTCTGTATATCTACCCTCGTACGATAAATGTCACGATCGCCAATCGATCGGAAAACTGGAGACCCTTTTCTCGCACTTCTCCTTTACGACCCTTCGATTTTTCTCTCGACCTCGATAATTCAGGCTTTCACCTCGTCTTGATAAAAAACAGAAAAAAATACTCGATTTAACTACCGAATTTTATTCTTTCTTATTCAAAAAATTTCCACACAATTCTCAAGAATACTTTAATAGCACTTGTTCACATCCTCCTGTACAGCCTTTTCGCCTCCTACACCTGCGGTTTTCTTTCTTATTTCGAAAGAAACGATAAAACTGGATTGTAAAGTCGGCGGACTAACAGACAGAGAGAGAGAGAGAGAGGGAGGGAGGGAGAACGTGCGTATGTGTGTATGCACAGCGCCCACAGGCTCCACAAGAGACAGAGACAGAGAGATAGTAACGTCAACCACAAGAGCACAGAGGCGTCGAGGAGAGTCAAGCCAAAGAGACAGAAGCGGCTTGGACGTATGTGACGTTGCGAGTTCCACATGAATGCACCCACCTCCATTCTCTCTCTCTCTCTCTCTCTCCTGTACGTGTGTGTAGACATTAACTATGTACACTATCACGATAAGCGGCTCGCCATGTAGCGTGCCCTCGCCGTATGTAGACTCGTCGTCGACGGACCAGTCCGATAGCTCTGTGCCTATGCCTAGTTCCCTCACACAATCACATACATTTCTGTATATATAGATACAAATGCCCGGTCCTTTCATCGTATATATGTATATACACACATATACAGACACACACACAAGTATATGTATATGTATATATATCAGAGCAATGCAGACACACACAGCAAGCATTGGACGTAGAGAGATATGTATAGGAACGTTGCTGCGGGCTCTAAGCTCATTCATAACTCTCGGTAACGTACAACACACGAGGAGGTAACACACCGGTTTTGCACGGGCGTAGCCCAGACCCATTCACCGTTTCACACGAGCATTCCCATTCGTCGAGCCGAGATGATACAACTACTCGTTTGTTTTGATTTTTTATAATCCTCGTGAAAATCTCCATCGAACCACCACGTGGTCGGTGGAGCATTTCGGAAAGGGATGGAGAAAGCTCGAGATTTTGATCGCGGATACGAAATTAAAGCGTTCTCGAAAAATCGAGTAGGAGCGCGATATTTGTTTTTTGTTTTTTTTTTGTACGAGTGCCAGGAAGGGGATGAGAAATTGAGACACGTGTTCCGAGGGAACACGTAACTGCGCACTTCACTCAACGAAACAGGAAGTAATCGATACAGGTGGCCTGCGTGTAAGAGCCGAAATATTTCCTTCTCCATTTTTCTCTTTCTCTCCCTTTTCGCGGGGTAGCCGGCGAGAACACCCGAAGTATTCGCCCTTCTCTCGCGCATAATTCGCTTTTCCTACGAGAAACGTAGCCTGTGCTCTGAAAGCATCGTGGCAATTCGTTCCCTACACCACCCTCCCCCCCTTTCTCTTTCTTCGCTTTATTCTCCTCCTTGTCTTTTCCTGCTCTCGTGTTCCACTTCGCCTCCTCGAACTCGTGGCAAAACCGAGATCTCTCTCTCTCTCTCTCTCTTTCGTGGCATTAACCGACGCGAAGAAGGTACTTACACCTTCCCTCTCGTCAGTGCTAAAAGCAACGATCGATTATCCTCCACCCCCGTCTTGTACGAGAAGGGCTTTCGAGAAATCACCGGCTACTTATAAAGCTCTCATCGACCGGCAGATAATTTCATAACTTTTTTTCCCTTCTTTTTACGTTAATGATACTTTTTTTTAGCATCACAAACAAACCTTTCGTTATTTTTTTTTAAGTTCGTCGTATTTTCATCAGAAAACATAATATCAATTTTTGTTTGTTTTGGGTCGAGGGTGCGCCGGAAAGTAAAATCGCTCGTAGCGTTATAATGATGTTGAAAAGTAATACGGGGCGAACGAAAAGCTGACGTCTATGAACCCCTGGCGGACACATATTGCGAGGCCGCATGGAGCTTTTCGCCCGGTGCTCCTGTTCCCTCGTTATTTCTTCGTTCTCTTCCTTCTCCCTCCTTTTAACCCCCCCCCCCCTCTCTCTCTCTCACTTTCTCGCAATACCAAGAGGCATTCTCGTACAATGGCTCGAGCAACGTGCACACCTCGTACTGATTTATCGTCGTACACGTACGTAGCGGCTCTATAACGGCCCATATACACCCCCAAAAACACGAAAATAACTTTCGCCATTTGCGTCCCGTTCTCAAACTAAAAATCGAAAATTTAACAGCCTCGACGAAACGTAATACGAAATTACATTTTCCGAAAATAAACACCATGCCGATGAAGAAAATCTCACGGTTGAAAAATAATGGTCCGTGGTAGGTAGGGGAGAACGGGGCAGTGGGAGCCAGCGGGTAATGGGAGCTAGCGCCAAAAACGTACTTAGAAACGCTCGACATGTTTCGAAACAACCAAAATGCCTTTCTTAAACTTCGTTCATGTCATGCGACTGCCGATGGCTGCTTCAGTGCCACAAGTATAATGGCAACGACCACAAACGTATTTTGCGTCCTCCCGTTATAAGAAAAATATTTTTCTCACAATCAAAGTAAGTATCTAAAGTTTTCTTATTTAATTGTTTTTCGAGTTCATTCGGTAGCTTAGTTCATGTACTTTGGTTTGGAAGTATAAAAAATAAGTTACAACATAATTTGTTTATATTATTATATTTAATTCGAAATGCTTCCCTACGGGGTAATGGGAGCTAGAGAGCATTACCTGAATACTCGGATGAAGAAAATGAGTGTGTGATATGTTTTGACGTTGGAAAACATAACGAGCTATGGTAACGCTGTAGAACCTGTGGAAAATGGGCTCATGCGGAGTGTTCGAATTGTGACGATCCCAAAGATTATATTTGTGATCTTTGCTTCGTCTAGATCAAAGCAAAGAACATATTAATTTTCCTACATTTAATTCCTATGCGTTAAAAAGGCTATATTTGGGTTAACTATATGTTCCTTAGTTTATCATATGTTAAATGTTTATATTTACTATTAATAAAATTTACTTAACGAGTTATTAAATTTGGTTAGTTTCTAGCTCCCATTACCCCCTACGTCGGGTAATGAGAGCCACAGACACATTTTTTTAAATTTAATTTTTCACTACCTTAAACAATTAGGAGAAAGTATCTATTTCATAAAAATGAAAGTTTATTTATCAAAAGACTGATTAATAGAGAAAACCATAAATAATTACTGCAATAAATTACTTTTTTTTTAACTTTTCCTTACATGGCTCCAATTCCCCCATTCTCCCCTATACCTTGCCCACGCTGTGAGAAATACGCCGGGTTTCAATTTCGAAATCGTGTATGCAAACGCGTCAACGAGCGTTTAAACCCAAAACTCGTGTGACAACGTACGAATACGTGTACAACACGCGTATTTCCGTTGTCGCTATGTCGTAGTTGTAATAGGCCCCCTTGTGTACTCCGTTTTCTATACATATAAAGCTTACATATAAATTTATATATATATATACGTTAGGAGAGAAACGAGCTTGCGGCGCGCGAGCCAATGTCAGAGAGGAAGGAATGGTTTCCACATTGACGGGAATGCGAGAGACCTCGAGACTGTACGTTCGGCATTCGAAGCTCGAATTTCGACTGTACATACCGGATTGTTCTATATACACTATCCTGTGTATGCATCTCCTTTATATATATATATATATATTGGCTATACGGCGTGCCCGTCCGGTCATTTACGGGATTTGCCTGTACTACGTAGGGGACGTGTATACGTATATAGGGGAGAGACCGTAAGGCTGTGCAGGACCGCTCTGACATTATTTGACTCGATACACACGGCTGGTATATCGAGGAGGGTCCTTTGGTCGTTCGCGTCTCTCTCTCTCTCTCTCTCTCTTTCTCTCTATAGGTATATTAGAGAATGGTCCCCATAGTCGCTTTCTCTCTCCAACCCCGTTCCCTCTGTCGCTCTCTCTCTCTCTAGCCCTCAGGCGTCATCGTCTCATAGTCGGACACAGTACATTGCCTCTGGCACATTCGAAGCTAACCGTGGACTATGTGTGTTTCTCTCATGGCGTCTGCATGTGTACAGAACCATGGACCGAACGCTTTGGCGAATCGTACGTCGATTGCGTTCCAACGCCGAGCTAGAAACGATCGACTCTCGCCCCGAATTTTTTCAAATTGTTCGAGTTCAATAATCTTAAATTGTTTTTTTTTAAAATCAGTATAACAATTGTAATAAATAATTTTCTTATATTGTCACGTTTCTCATATTCTTGGCACGATTTTGACCTTCTTGTCGTGTTTTTTGTTTGGTGCTTTCGCTTTTTCTACGACGCGATATTGGATTAAAAAAATGTCTTCCGAGAAAGGCACAGAGACAGGGAAGATAAAGTGTACGAAGAGGGAGAAGAAGAAGAAGAAGAAGAAAAAGGAGATTTTGTCGTAGCCGTAGCGTCGAGGCGGTCGCTCTTCGTGGATGAAAAAAGATACGCGTTGGCCCGACCCCGGAGCAAAATTTTGACAGCTGGCAAAGCCCTCGAACGCGCGCCACCAGCCGCTCGCCGCCTTCGCTTGCTCCTCGCCACGGCGGACCAACAGCCAACAAACAAAGAACCCGATTTCATACTGTCCACAAGAAAAATTGTCCGTATCAGCTGTCCTCGGTCTGCTCGGTGCGTTCCTCTGGCTCTCTTACTCAATCTTTCTTCGCGTGAATAACCTCGTGCGCATTTTATTCTTTGAAACGCTTTATTGTCCTCTTTTATCCATCTTTGCTCCAACAGAAACTCAAAAATCTAACGTCCTTTAAAAAAAAACATTTTTTTGTTTGTTTTTTTAATATTTCATCCAAATATTTAGTCATCGTTGCGTCGTTTTTACCGATCGGGTAAATATTACATCGAGGCTGAATCACGTATGTAAACTACCTGTACGTGAATTCTACGTCGAGAAAGATTTACCGGATAAACGACGAGGGAGAGAGTCCTCGGAGACATCCGTTTAAGGCAAGGCGAAAACACATTGCGTTGTTGCTCCTTTATTGCCAGAGACGAGAACGTACCAGTCGTACACGAGAGAGAGAGAGAGTGCATCGAAGAGAGATGTATGTAAATTACATAAAGTACATTTGCAGAGATGCATAACCATATATGGTGCATCGTCGTGGTAACTTTTGTATTTTATTTCTCTCTCTCTCTTCCACCTTTCCCAACACCATTCACCGCCCTTCCCATTCGACCGTGACGGAATAACTATCAAGGGGGCTTGCGTCAATACAAAAAAAACATTGTACAACAAGGGTATTTTTCGGTTGCCATGACGACATATATACATTTGTTTGAAATTATTTTTCCGTCACGTGTCCGACTCTCGACCTCTCGCGTTAAAACGTATATTTCCTGTCGTGCAATTTAGGATTCCAGCTGAATTTTCGTGATCACGTGCCCAAAGGTGGGGAAGCGCGTATATATTACCAATAATGGTAATATCACCGGATGGTACGTATACAACGTACCGACCGGTATGCATTATGCAGCCATGCGCGAAATTTATGTTTCGTGGTGGTCCGTACGGTCAGTTTGAGCGAGGGAGAGAGAGAGAGAGAGAAGGGAGTTCGAGTTAGCCAAGGGGTTGAACAACGAGGATAAGGCCAGTGAGAGAGAGATAGAGAGAGAGCGAGTAAGAGTCCGAGGGAGGGCTGTCTCGTTTGTTACAGCATATGCGTACCGCGAGAGCCGGGATACACGATATCTCACAGTGGAGCACGCGGTCACATTGCTACCTCTACCGTCGGTTCATTAACCGATATATACCTACCACTCTACCTCATACATCATCATTTTGAACCAATTTTTTGTTTTCATCCCATCTATAAAATTTTTCTTTCCAAAAGCACGAAAAAAAAAATGTTCATTCGTCGTTGACTCTCATAATTATACGTAGGGAACATTAATGAACCGAATTTATCAACGATGCTACCTCCGGTTTGAAACTGTACCCTGATGGAACTCGCTCGTTAATCCGCTCCTGGGAACTTCGAAATTAGCGATAGAACTCGAAAACTTTCCACGCCTATCTTTTGTTCCAGCGGGTTCATTTGCGCGACAATGTCGACGCCATTGCCACGTTTAAAAAGAGTGAAAACAATTCATGTATGTATATGTGCGTGTGTGTGTGTATTCCAGTTTCTTGTTTCCGCTGTACTTGAGATATATTTCTATATATACCAAGTACACACAGAAAGAGAGAGAGAGAGGGACAGAGTATACACACATCGGTAGATATTTCGAGACTCTCGCCGAAGCCACTCGCGAGTACACATGACTATTTCAGTGGCGAAGACACCCGGGAATACAGAAACGAGTGAGCGACCAGGCGCACGAGATCGTGTGCGTTCTTTCGCGATCCCTAACGAGTCTCTGTCCTGAAACGTTCTCAGGACGAATCTGGCCCGACGGCAAAACCTCTATGCTCGGCCTTAACCCAACGAAATTCTTATTTTCTTCGCGAGATGGCGCTCGTGGTAGTTCCGAAACGAAAATACATCCGATATTATTCTTACGTTATGTACGTATCGTATACATATGTATAAACGTATATGGATATGTAAATATGCATATATGTATATTATTACTTCGGGATATACGTGAAGGGTACCTAGAGAGTTATTTCAAGATCCGGAAAGGAGAGAGAGAGAGAGAGGGAGGGAGCGCAGGATATGCTTTTTGCAGCTTGAAACCTTCCATCGAAGCAAAGGTTGCCAAGCTTCGATATCAATTATTCAGCTTCTCTCCAAGCTACGGTTAGGAGGGGCGAGGAAGCGAAGGGGGATGATATGATGGATATTTCTGGATTTCTTCATTCGCCATCGATTATCGGTCCCGATTTCATTCGAGCGTATTTGTGTACTTTGTCATCCGATCGCGAAACGTCAGCAGTGAGAAGAGAAAAAAAAAGCAACGAAAAAAAAAAACACACACACACACACACAGTCTTCGATAGATAAATATTTGTCTTGCCTGGAGACGCGAACGATCTCAATGGTCGAACGCTTCGAAAAAAAAGCGCAAATTTACTCGTCTCGAATTTTCACCGTAATTATTTATATTTTTGTCAGCACGATCGTTCGTTTCGCCTTGATCGAAAGAACGAAGTAATGCACCGAAAAAAATCGCGAGTTCATTCCTACAGGTAGGTGTGCCGTGACCCGGGCGAACGTGTCGAGTCTACTCCAAAATGAACAAAGCCAATTTGCCACGTCGATAAAAGTGATGTTTAAAAAAAAAAAAAAAAAACAACAACAACAACAAAAATATACCTAGTCCCGCTACAAAAAAAAATCAATTTTTTAAGCAGATTCACGTCCCCACCGAACGGGCGATATAAAACCAGTAAGATTCATTTTTATACTTCGACTCGCCACGAATAAAATGTAACTCGATATCCCCTAAACTCAGTACATTACGCCCTCGACGTAAATTCCAACGATATATCAGCCTTTGGAGAATATAAAAAAAGCAGAGACGAAGAAAAACAAAAAGGAGTAACGAGACATCGCGCGCATAGTCGCACGATGTAAAAAAAAAAAAAGGAATCAAAGAAAAAAAAAAGAAAAAACGAAACTACCGACTAAACGAATTCCCTTGACGACGCTCCTTCTACCGTGTCACTCACCGTGCTCTGCGAAGCGAATTCTCCCGTAAAAATCCCGCTGCTGCTGTTGCTATTGCTGCGTTGCTCGGTCTGCCGGCTTATCCACCACTGCCTATATATGAATCATATACATATATATATATATATATATGTATATATGTATATAAATAAGTATATATCTATACGATTATCTAGATCTCAAGTGGACTATTGCACGCGCAGTAACGCCGGCTGATATTTGTTACGAAGAAAATAAAAAAAAAAGAAAGAAAAAAAACGAGAAATAAACGCTAAACCACACACAGAGCGTAGCCCAAGAGCTCCGCTTTCGCACGAGGATTGTTCGAGAGGAGACAAAAGTTGCTCACCGATTTTCTAATATTTCTCTCCTCGAAACGCGTTAAAAATAAAACAAATAAAAGATAAAAAAAAAGACGCGTTAAAATATCCGAATGTATATTTTTGCACGCCCGCGCGTGGCCGCCAGCGACGCGAAGAAAAGAAGAAAAAAAACTCGCGGAAACCGAGTCCGAGACGGCGAAAGAGAGAGAGAGAGAGAGAGAGAGTGAGAACGAGCGGCGCAGTGAACGATCCGTGAGCGCTGGGCGCGTACTGTGCCGAATGGCAGTATGGCGTCGAGCAGCTTTCCCAGCCCGGTATGCTACTCCACTCGCACGTTCTCTTGTCCCTCGTCTCTCCCTCTTTGTACCCCGCCGCTGCTGCCGCCACCACCACCACCACCACCACCACCACCACCAACACCACCACCGCTGTGTCGTCCCTCGTTTATACACCCCCCTCCCCGACTACCGTTCCTCCTATGTACGAATACAGACTAGCACACTCCTGTACTACAGTACACACTCTGACAAAATTTTTCCCCGTTCGACTCACCGCCGCCACCCCCCACTCTGTACCAACGCCGTACTCCCACTGACTCACCGACCGTTCTATCTCCCACGCTGCCAATCCCGAAGCTCCGATACAGGGGAATGTCGTTGGTACGCCGTCCGACACGCGTCTCTTCGTCCACCACCAAGGAACGATCTCTCCCTCTCCCTCTCTCTCTCTCTGGTTCAAGAAACTATAGCAGACGCCGACGCGACGCCCCGCTTGTACCATTCCTCCTTTACCCTCCACCATCGACTATCACCGACGCGGACCAACGACGTCGTACATACTTTCCTCTGGAACCATCGTCCACACTCAACGTTCTCGACTACCGACTCCAGTGGATCTTCACGACACTTCTCGACGTTGGCCCACCTCTCCCCGCCCCGCACTTCACCCCCTCAACCATACACACTCTCGCCACCTATTTCAAAGCATCTTCTCCTTTCTTTTATCGTTCTCTCGCTCTCGCTCCCTACCCGGCTCCTTTTCTCCTAGAACAAATACGTTTCTGTTGCTACGGATTACGCGTCAAAGCGGTCTAACTTGATTTTATTTCCTATCTTACGATCCGATCCGGAGATAGGAGCGATCGATTAATTAAGTTAAATTATGTTTACGGGCTATTCCGTGAATCGAAAATTTATTCTCGTATGCGAACGTAATATCGTTGTTTCTGGTTTTTCGCAATTTGCGAGTTGTAATATGAAATAATAGGCGAGAATAAAGGAAAGAGAAGGCTTTGGTGTGTCGTTTATTCGAATGAAAGAAGTTTTGGACCTTGAACCGACCCTAAATGCCGAAAGTTTGTCTGACTTGATTTCGAGCACCGAGGAAGGGTAAAATTTGTCATCTTCATAATGACGTCGCGCGCTGTTTTTGGAGTCGCAAATTTCTCGCGGATCACGAATATGAAAATCTTGTTCCCGTTTTTGCCATATTTTCAGGGTGAAAAGATGAGAGAATTTAAAAAATTTACAATTTCTTGGCTCGTAAATCTAAATTCTTCCCCTCACGAAAACAAAGCTTTCTTTACGAGGGTGGAAAAGGATACGCAGGTGTTGCCGGCTGTTTCTCTCGAGCCATGAGGGGAAAACGGACAACGAACCGAGCGAAACTCCCCGACGATCAGTGGATCTCCACTCGTGCCTAATTCCAGTATGGCCCCGTTAACGTATACTCGACGTCTGTGTTTCGTGCAAACTCTCTACCGCGTTCCGACGCTGAGCGTTGTAAGCCGCGTCGAAGGGAAGAGAGAGAGAGAGAGAGAGAGAGAGAGAGATAAGAAAAAGCGAGAGAGTTTCGCGTCGAGAGGAAGAAAGCGTGGAATCGTTTTTCACCCCGACCGTCGGGTTTCTCTCTGTATACGAGGATTCCCTGTTCGGGCCGATCCTAATTGTCGATACTCACCCTCGACGAAAACTTCCCTGATTAAGAATTGAAATAGAACGGCGAGCCCACCCAGGGGTTGAAATAAATCGAGTTTGATAAGAAAATCTTCATTAGTCGTACGAATAATTTATGAAAACACGTTCGGATATGAATTGCGTATTTACCCAACAACCCCTATTTTCATTTTCAATAACGTTCTCCATATTTAAACATCATTTTTTATCCGTCGTTCGATTTCCAATGAAAATACATCCCTTCGACGCTAAATCGACTCATTTTTATATCTCTCGTCAGAGTTCAGATTCGACGAAAATTTGAGTCACCCTCGAAATGTCTACCCCCTGGCACTAGTTTTCTAAAAATATATCACGTCCCTCGCTGGCTCGTAAGCGTCTCGTAATTCACTTTGGTTGTCTATAATTGCCGAAGATACATAGTCTGCCAGAAACTGAGTTAAGCCTCGATCGGTACCGATAATTAGGATCGATCGCAAGCCACGATCACTTATAACCCATGTTCGTATCATCCTTCGCCCGTTATCCTACTGGATTATCAATTATCCAGTGTCAACCCCCTCTGCTTAGCCGTCTCACGGCGAATTCCATATATCCCTCTTGTAGGACCGTCAGAGAGAGAGAGAGAGAGAGAGAGAGAGAGAGAAGCTTGCCAACTCGCCGCAGGAAACGAGGTGGGTGTGTAATTAAAAATCGCTTCGCAAATCCGCGCAGCTGGCGTATGCGTTAGTCTGGGTTAACGAGAGATTGCAGGGGGTCCTATCGGCCTAGGGAAAATTCCTCAAGATGTTACATCTCGCATGTTACGCGATGGGATTCCCCTGTCGGGTCTTCGTCTCAACGGAATATCTCATTCGAACCCTTTCTCGATCTATAATTTATTTATCATCGTCATTTTTTTGTTGCTCGATAAACAAAGGGGCGAGGTGTCTGGTCGATGTTCGTAGAGTGCACTCTCGGATGACAGTAAGAACTTTAGAAGATTAGTAGGGTTTCTCAGGTGGGGTAGACCAAGACATATCCCTCGGACCAACTCTCGACGATACACCCAACAACGTGTATACATATATACTCGTATATATATATATATACATATACGGCCTTTAGCCATACTAAAGTTGGGATTACGTGTCTGCGTCCATACGACACATCACCCAACCATAAAGAGCCTTGTGACGAGATACCGATGTGCTTCGCGACGTCAACGGAATTTATAACGAGCGGAGTCAACGGGCCAAATAGCGCTTCTACATAACTCTTGCATGAATTAAAGGTTTTCCGTTTGATGCGAGAGACGAGACCGAAGGAATCATACAATATGTATAGGTCGACCCAAAGTTGAAACCTCCCTCGGTAAACTCTGCGTGTCGCTTATCGATCCGTAGCCACGTAGCGTAATGTGCGAGAATGTTTTTCCGCACGATCCGTCCTACGGAATATGAAAAAGGACCCAAGGGTGAAAGAGAGAGGAGGGAGGAAAATGAATTTTTCTCCAGAATTTTTCGCAAAATTTTTGCCTAGAACACGCGAACGACGAGTTTACGATACTGCGAGAAATTCTGTCGAACGACGATCCCTCTTTATCGATCGTCCTCTCATTGTGCACCCATAATAGTCGTCCTATTCATCTGTCCCTCATCTCTATAATGAGATACACCGAGGGCCGATGATGGAAAGCTTGATGAAAGAACCGTGCGATCGGGTAATTTCTACTTCATGTCATATTTCCGTACGATTAATCTACGGTATGATACCAGAACGATCCGTGATTGTCCTGAAAAAACTCGACTAGAGGAACGAACGATGACGATAATAATAATAGAAATTCGCTGGTCGACGGTGTCGGACCGGAAATTACAAAAGAATGAACGAGAAGACGAGCGCAATTGCTAAATTTCAAACCACTCCACCACCTCCCACCCCGCACTCCGAGCGTTCCGTTTCCGGTACCATTTGCTTCTTACACCTTGTACCTTTTCTTAGAAGCGCGTGTATTTTCCGGTTAAACGTCCGAGCCGTAAATTTAACCTGGTGCAAGATGGATTATCCAGGAAAAATCTGGGGCGTGCAGGGGCTCCGGTTCTCATTGCAAAGAGAGAGAGAGAGAGAGAGACAGATAAAAAAGAAAGAAAGGAAACGTTCTACTTTTAAAGTCTACAATGCTCCTACAGCCTCGTCGGATTTACGGCAAATTCTTAGTTTCTATCTCCCTCGCCACTTTCTTCATCATTTCCGCTCTTTCTTTTTGTTGCACTATCCATTCTCTCCCCCCCCCTTCTCCCGCCGGTGTTGCAGCTTTTAAGCAGAATTATCTCGAACCACGAGGAAATCGATCATCACCTCCCCCTCCCCCCCCCCCCTCACTTCTCCCGCCCAGCTTGGTAACCGCTGTGGGATTATAAATTTTACATTGAACAAAAGAGAAAAAATTGTAAAGAAACAAGAAACCATGATACTCGATCAGCCCACATACTTTTTCGACTTTACCCGCGTAAAAGTTTCCAGAATCAATCTTTTCTCCACATTTTTTTCCGACTTCTCGAGGCTATGTGCACTCTCGACTCGATAGTTGCGTGTACGTCGATATTTCGAGAGCTAAATCTCGGAGAAATATTCGAACGAAGAATATATGAAAAATAAAAAATAAGCGATGGTAGACGAGTTTATCCACGTCGTATTTATGTTTAACCCCGTTGGTAACAACCTCTCGTACGCTCTAGCGCAACGTCAGGTTCATACCTACTCCTCTTTCGATATACATCGGCGTTTGGGGTACTACGCGCGTGCATATACACATACACGTATACCATTACGAAAAGAGAATTTGCCCCGGGGGGTTATCGTGCTCGATTAGCTCCGTTGGGGCGGGTATCCGTTATTACATTCAATTCCATATACCCGCGATGCTTCCGGATGTTTCGCCAACGAGGTTTCCATTTCGGTGGCGCGCGGCCCGTAACAATCGCGATCCGGCCGCCTCTGCATTTTCCTGCAATGAACAGCGACAGTAGGTAGCCCGATACACACCGTGTAATATCGTGAGAACGATAAGCAAACGCGATATTATTGGTCGCGAATGATAATACCGAGTGATAAAAGGGGATTGGCGACGATCGATCGCGTGGCAAAAGTTCGATATATAACGATAGTCTGGTATGACATAACGAGAGTGATGTCTGGAGGGTGAAAAGAGTGAACGAGTCGGGGTCGCAAAGGCAACGGTACGAGAACCCATCTATAACGAACGAAGACCATCTCGTTAGGTCGTCTGCGAGAACGAAGCACTCGGCGCGCACGTTCGAGTGTCTCGTTCCCCCGGCGACCCGCGCGATGTAGAATGACGACGGCGTTTCCCGGGGTCGCTGTACTGCTTCCGGAAACGACGGTAGATCGCTAGAGGTCGCTTGTATTTCCGGTTATTCGTATAGTTAGAGGGGGGTGTCGAGTGCTCGTAAAGTTTCGACAGTTTCGACCGTCCAGCTCTCGCGATTAACGAATGGAACAAAAATAACTTTTCGGTGCTCTAGCGAGCATTGTGGCGAATTCTAAAGAAAATCAACGACATTATTATCTACCGTCGTATCTAAATTTCGGGAAGTTTTCGGTCGGGAGAATCCAGGTGGACGAAATTTTAGCATGAATTTTGCTATGATTCATCGAGTCGCGAGAATAACAGAAATGAGAAATAAAGTTCACGACAGAAAGAGATGGAGACAGAGAGAGAGAGAGAGAGAGAGAGAAAGCAATGTATGGGAATTAACGAGTACGACCGATTAACCGGGTTAAATGGAAGTGGGCACGCGATATCGTGTTCTTTTCCGAGGAAACGGGTTGATGACCGAGAGAACCGTATGTCCCCCCGGCGTGTGTATCATCGCCGACACTCTCTCGGTGCTTCGTCTGTCGCCTTCTTACCGGACAGTCACGTCCGCCAACACATACAAGACTGTCCCCGGCTCCCGTCTTTCTTCACTGAACGCACACTCTGTACGACTTCGGGACCGCTCGCTCATTTAGCGATAGTTACACTTAGCTATGCGCGCAAATTCTTGGCCGGCGCCGCGGCAATGGCTCCAAGGTTCCCGATGGCATACGCGTATTACCGAGATAAACGACTTCGGTAGATGGATTACTGAGGGGATATCTCTACTTCGCATATATATATATAGATGTCTATAACGCGCTAATATACTCGAAGAGGAATAAGAACCAGAATAAGAAGAAGAAGAAGAAAAAAGAAAAACCTGTCTGGCAAGGAGGAGCAGCGCGCCTTCTGAAGTCATTCGCCGCTTGCTTCCGCTGCCCTGGCACAATATAAACCGTAATTGCGTTTCACTCGGTCAAATTTACCCGAGCCATTATCGCTCACCGAAGCGCCTGAGTCTCACTCCCCGGTGATGCTGCTGGTGGTGCTGCAGCCGCAAGAGACCCGATGCGCTCCGGTGTTGTTGTGCGTTCGCCGACCGGCTATTGCGCTACTGATGATGGCGATCGTTTTTACCGGGAATACCGGAAGTCATCCGCGCCGAGCCCCAACCCCGTAGAACGCCTCGTGAATTTCCAATTAATATTTGAGTGGCCCGCGACCGCGTCATGGGCAACGTTCGATCATCGTGCCCGCGCCGGGACGTACAACTGTACATCACCATTATATCGGCTCGATCAGAAATGGAAGCGAACGAAAAAAGAATTTAAAAAATAAGCAAATACGACCTTTGTTGAATATTCAACGAATTTCACGTTGAGAGATATTTTTATTATCGAGAGAATAAAGCTTTGTCTAATGATTAGAAAGAAATAAGAAAAAGAATATTAAAAAATATATGTATATGAAAACAAAAATGTTCGAGAGGAATAGGACAGAGAAAAGTGTAGCTTTGATCGAATTATCGCGAGACACGAGGTGAGCGATCTGCGAGATCGTTGGGTCGAGAGAGTCCGAGAAGTGCATTAGGATGGTCATCGGGGCGAGGAAAAGGCACTCCTTAGGGCCGTCGCGACAACGGGACGACTGCGCGATGCGACATATCGTAATTAAACAGTGCTGCGCCTAGTTCGATTGTTATTCAGGCACGTCCGAGTGCAGCCCCCGATATCCACTGTATAGGCTACGCCTCCCGATTCTGGAGGGCCTGAACTTGGGTAACGCGTATAGATAGATTTATAAGCCAGTGAAGATACGTCGTATACGCGCATAACCCATGAATATACGTAGGCAAAAGCGTCCAGCAGATAACACGAATACCCGAACAATGTACCGGCTTTACCCATTGTTCAGTCCTAATGGGAGCCCAGGATGTCACCGCGCGTCGTTGCCCATGCATCCCGACAACATTAACCTACTTTTGTTTAATCACAAAGGGCAATCTCCGCGGGTGCACGCTCGTAGTGGAGTTCGCGCCGCGCGTACTTCGATGATTTTGCGTATACGCGGCTCGTAATCGGGCGCTGATGTCACTCCGATCGTAATCGGCTCGATCAAAAGCCAGACAAAAAAGATATATAAGCTATAGTATACGTGCGCTTTTTGTTGTTGAAAATGTTAATCGCTTTTGATGTCATTGCGAAACGAAGGACATTTTTTATATGGAGCGAGAGGTGAACAAATTAATTTTCTTGCGTTAGAAACCCGATTGCTTTTAGGACATACCAAGATTTTTCCATAATTAGATATCGATACGGAAATTATTCGCAATTTCCGTCAAAATCCTAAAAGCCACCACGGTCCTAGTTAATTTTATATTATTCCGTTCTAACCGGGTGAATTCACGTCATAATTCGATGTTCCCGGAGTTCCTACCGCGCCATTCTCCGCGGAATTCAATAACAACCCCCTTTGGCGCGCGCGATTTTCCAGTAGTACCGGGATCCACGGAAGGGTTACTCGAGTTACCCGGAGATGTATTTATGAACTTCTCTCTCTCTCTTCTCTATCATCCATTTCTCTCTCAGTTTCGTTTGAGGCTTTCGGTCGATCCTCTGTCCCTTCG
>OZ024920.1:702375-760156 GCA_964017225.1 Netelia inedita | reverse complement strand
AGAGAGAGATTCCGCGACTTGGGAATCTCATGAATCCGAACCGTGTCTTCTGACTAATTGGAATGTCCGGGGACTCGAGTGAATAATCGATCTCGTATCTATCTCGGTTAAAGGTTAACGATTAAATTTTTACATTTATTTAATCGTATTTTTTATTTATTTATTTATTTATTTATAACTTCGTTCAAATTCAAATTCGTCAAACGTTCTTGAAAATAAAGTAATTTCTCGTTTCATTCCAATCTGAGGTAATATTTGTGAAAAAAAATTAATTTGATAAATTACCGGAATGTAAAATTGCTCTGTAAATGGAATCTCGGAGCGAGAAAACGTGCCGAAATTCCATGAAAATCTCATCAAAAGTCACTTTCGTTCTTGCAGTTCTCGCGCTTATTTCGCAATCACCGAGACAGGAATTTCGTTGTAATGGATAATTCTCGCGATGCATCATAACACTCCTACTTAAAAAAAAGATCACTCAGATTAGATAATCCCAAGAGCCTTCGAAAGATTTCCCATCTCGTACAATATATAAGAAATAATTTTCTTCTTATCGACGTCCATAAATGTTGCGATGTAATTAAACCAGTTTTTTACGATATTGAAAAACAAGGCCCTAACGCGACAGGACGTCTCTATCGCGTTATAAAGCGGGTTTTCAATGTTCATAGAAGCAATCAATGATAGACGAGTAGAGATTACGATCGAACAAGATTACAGTCTGCCAATCATGAGAATCTCACACACCATTATTGAGTCAACGTTTGCCCGAGATCGATGAGTCTTATAATTTACGACGTATATACCACGAGTGTAATGAGCGCGTGGTAGAAAAGTAAATATAACGGTGTAAAATGGGCGGGAACTCGGTAATTACGAGTTACGCCAGTGACTCGGTTCTCTAATATCGTTGCAAAGACATACGTTATTAAATCCTGGAAAGGCGCAAACGTCATCCGATCGATTCACGAACAATAGACAAATTATGTTGTACATTGTTGGAATTAACGAATAAGTATAAAATCATTGTACCAAGTGTTTGTGAACATTGAAATTAACAATGCGGAGAAGAATAAGAGAAAAAAATAAAAGAAATACCATCGTTCCTAGTGAGAAAGACGTAGACGATGTAAACGACGATCAATCCGCCGATCAGAGTCAGCATCTCTTGGATGAATTGCAGTAACATGTGACACGTACGATTCACATTATTCACACCGAAGACCTCTACGTCAGCGAATCACGATGACTTTTTGATTTTTATTATTAACATCATCGTCGTCGTCGTCGTCGTCGCTCTCCTTGCCGATTTAATATTCGCGCGAATGTCGAACAACGGTTATTCTTTATATACTCCACTTTGAAACTGTGATCACCGGCCGATTCGTCGTCCAACTGTCGATAAAAATCAATTTTATACGTCGAATCGAACGCGTAGGAATTTTTTTTAAAGGTTAATCATATTTATTGGGAGAATCGTTGATCGAAATTTTGTCATTATTATTATTTTTCCGATTTTACTTTCGATAGTTTGAATGATTTCGTTCGCGTTTAATGAACCGACACGACGCGGAGATAAAATACCGGAAACGTTTTACGCTGACAATCGCGCGATTTCGTGGTAAAGAGAGAAAGTGTCTCGGATTTTCGCGTCATATTATTTTCCTAGAGTGTTTAACTCGCGTACTCATTAATATTAAATATTATTGAATATTTTTATCGCGACTATTTATTCGCACTAAAATTCGTGATATTCCCTTCCTTTTTTTAATTCGAATTTCTATATGTAATTAAAACAAAAAATTCATATCACTCTCGTTTTCGTTTAAGAATAAATTGTCGTCTCGCGCGATTTCTTTCAAACGAGGGGACCAGTTTGTACAGTTGTGCGTATGTATACGCATCGATCGATCGTATCGAGATAAAACGATATACACGCTCGAGCGTTCGTACCAATATCGCTCTTTTATTTTTCTGACATTCGTACGTTTTTAATAATCGACTCGATTCGTCGTCAATAAGTTAGACAACGACGAGAAAAGATCGATTAAATAATTATTGATCACGGAACGAATGCAAAATCTAACCGGCGATCAATATTGTCTTTTTTTTTACAATCGGATCGATAATACGATCAAAATAAAATGTACGAGACACGAGAGATATCCAAATGATTTTCGATAAAAAAAACTTGCGAAGACTTTAATCTTTAAACTCCCGAGGCAAAGATCGTCGTCCGTTCTCGTCATTCGAGGATCGTTAAAGCGGCTGGCTAGTTACGTATGCCGTGGACCCGGTTCAAGGTTTACTACGCGGGCAAACGCGCGCGCGCCCAGTTCCGATCTTTTTTCTCTTCATTTTTTTTCATCCTCTCGCGCATTTTCTCGCGCACGAGGTACGCGCGATAAATTTAATTCCGTTTTTTTCTTTCTCTCTCTCTCTCTCTCTCTTTTTCTATATCGCGGTGTACGTTACGTATTTCAATTAGGCACCTGACACCCCGAACGTTTGGGAATCATCGCAAGTGCGCGAGGACTCGAGGGTCTCGCTGTCACGGATATTTTGTCGAATTTAACGCTAACTCCGCGAGACGCGTGAGGACGATTAGAAATAATCAACCGTGACGCCTCCTTCGTCCTTCTCCCCCACCCCTTGGCCGATCTCCATTGTACCCTCGAGTATAAAATCACGACGAGAGTTTTTCAAAATATTTGGGAAATACCGATTTTTTTAGATTTTTACTTGATATTTTTTAGTTTTGGATATACATGTATATTTATTTATCTGGTTTCTTTAACGTTGGAAATATTTCAAAATATTGACTCGTTGATTTTGATAATATTCCGAAATATTTACAAAAATCGATATTTTTTAAATCGTCTTCTCTCACTTTTCGAATTGCCACCACGATCTTTTAAATAATAACGAAAAATGCCCCTTTTCGTTTGACACGGAGCACGTGATGAAAAATTCGTACGAGATATAATAAAATCACGGTAAAAAATACGCGTCGCGAGTCGATTGGCGGTCGATCGTTACTGAACGACGGAACGCACGATTCTCGTAATGTTTCCTCTTTCTTAGGTCGTTACGATGACGATGACGAGGAGCGAAACGAGCGAGCAAGAGAGAGAGAGAGAGAAAGAGAGATACGCGCGCACACACACACACACACGGTCGAGTGTCTTCGCAAGAGGGGAATCTGCAAAGCGCGCAGGTATGCACACCACCTCGCGGATCATTCCCTCTATCTCTCTCTATCGCTCGTCGTCGCGCGACTTCGACCGACTTCGGCTTTTCGAACGTCTCGACCTCAGCGGGTCGAAGATAAAGACGAGAAAATAATAAAAAATGAAAGAAAGACAAAAAAACAGGATGAGGAAAACAAGAGAGGGAAGGTGGAAGGAGGTAGACAAATTTGCGGTGTCACGACGCGAGATGAGATGCAGGCGAGTAACAACCGGCTCGATATTATTTGGTCGGTTCGTTCGCACAGGTCGCTCGGCTCGTCGACTGGCGAACTCGCGAGACTGCGTCGCGTGGCTAAAGACGACTTTTGATAGGTGGCCAGGTGAGAGCGAACGACGGTATAGGACACCCCACATGAGCTCTCCGCTAAGGTTTCTTTAGTGGGGTTTGGGGGGGGGGACAACATTCTATAGCTTTACGTGTATTATAAAAAAAAATATATATATATATATATTTGTCTATAAGTATCATAGAATATATGTTGATTCGCATAATCGCAGTAACATCTTTATAAATAATGTATTTATGCGTAAAAGCGTATTTTAATGTCCAATAGCGAAAGTCAAATTCCACGATGTCTCGTGTCAATTTCCGGAATCCTCGGACAAGTCCTTATTTACGCGAGGATCATCGAATTCAAGGTTTAAATTACACAATTTTATATCGGTTTATTTTTCTTTTTTTTTACCTAAACAATTGTCAAAAAACGATCGTCGAAATTGGCGAAATTTTTGCGTATTTTTTTCATCAAGTCCGCCGTGCGGATAAGAATAAATTTACAATTTTAGTCATTAGGACATTGACACTGGCGAGATTGACCAACGTTTTGCGCGAATCGAGTTTTTTTTTGCGAACGCGACTGATAATTGCAATTTTGTATTTCGTCGAATCGAGGAAATTACGAGTGTCGCGAGTGTCTTAAAATCTGACTTTTATTCTCCACCGAGTTTTCCTCTCCTCAGGGTCTCCAGCGTATCGTACGGATACAAACGAGACCCGATTGTTTTCGAACGACGTCACGGGTATCCGTATCGTGCGTAAATCGTTTCGGAGATAACGAAATTCTCGTTTGCTCGAGATACGGAAATACGAGTGTGTGCGCGCCTTGTGCCTACGAATGTACGAGAATCAAGCCGCAGTATCGCGCGATATCACGACATCGAGTTCGTCTCGCTGATAAAAAGTCTCGGGTTATGTTGATTCCCGTAAAGTACGTAGGTTTCCGCTTGCTCCACTTTGGTTCTTTTTTTTCTCCATGGTCACACGTGGGTCTTCTCTCAAAAGGTTTAGTGAATCTAACGATGTTATTAGAATCTGGGCCACGAGACGCGGTCGAACGACGATTACAATCACGTATATAAACGCGATAATAACATTTTTTTCAATCTTTCCGCAATGAATAAGCGATCGATCGATCAATCGCGGAAAAAGAAAATTATCCTTACCCGGAATTTCAGACGTTTCCCGAGTCACCACGGGGTTAATCGGTTTCTTCGGTAGATGCAAAAAAAAACTGCTACGTTCGAGAACGAAGCCTGACGCGTACTGAGGTGAAAAAAGTAGCTCATAGGGTTCCTTTAACCGCCAGCATCGCGACGGAATGACAACTTGCATTGCTGACACGAGTCTTTTTTTTCTTTTTTTTTTCGTTTCTTTAAATTGCCATATACGTCGATGAAATGAAAATTAGTGGTGAAAAAAAAACAAATGAATATATAATGCGGTTTGTCTTGCGTCAGAAATGTAATTGCGGCAATCAGCCGCTCACGCATACACATTTTCTTGTGAATTTTCTAGCCGAGTTACGTGTACGAAAGAATCGCTCGGCTTCTTCATTCCACTCGTGTTCTTTCTCTCGCGATTGCTCGTTTCTTCCGACGTCATTCGCGGCAATGCCACCGCTTATTTCGTTTCTACAAATGTTCTTTTCATCCGATAAATTGTTCGCTCTTATTCGTATCTTATGAACAAAAAAAGAAGAAAAAAATCTTTACACCAAAAAGAGAGCACAGGACAGAGCGAACGACGAAGCTTCCAGCCGTCTTAGGACGTGGGTTATTTTCTTCATGGGAAGGTCGAGATCGTAAGAATTATTGCCGCACGTAACGATCGGCGGAAAGGGAGAGTAAAAAAAGAAACAACAACGGATAGAGAAGTGCACGAGCGATGAGTGTATGAGACAATCGTGATTTCTGTGTCACGCGTTACGTAATTCTCGTGATGAACGTTTGATAGAGGAAGGACGAGACGCGATACCTGAACATAGATTTTATATATATATATATATATATGTGTCGAATAACGAGATACAAGGTATTCGACTTTTGGCTCAATGTACAAAGTCTGTAGGTACTCGTAATATTTATACGAGGAGTTGTGCAGGAAACGAGACAATTCGATCGTGAGGTAAAGTACACTCCGGCCACAATCACGAACATTTTACGACGATCATAATCGTACGAACAAGATCGCATACGGCACGTTTAATCTTTGTTATATACGAGAGGCTGGTTATATTTTCAAAGGCACCGAGAAGAAGCATTCTGCGATAGAGTCATACATTTTAAGTATTTACAAATGGATGCTGTACTCACTGTCTATACACCGCCTCAAGGACATCGCGAGGCGTGTCAGTGCACTAGCCAGAATTGTACCGTACGATTCCAAAAGCCGATCATCTGTTAATCATGCGTTAGTAGATCGTCGATCAAAGTATTAATAATGATTAAAAATTCTCATTAGTGGAAAGCTGGGAATTTATTTTAGTCGTATAGAATATTCAATATTACTAGAACTTTTCAAATTCGAAATATGTTTTTAATGATAAAAGGGGAAAAAACATTATTTTCAAGATATTTTCAAAAGGTCGAACGATGGCTCGAGCCTCGTCCGATCTGTAAGCTACCTTAGCTACTGAAACGCGAGGCTGTTACTACTGTCCAGCTGAGAACGAATTTGCCACGCACAGATGGCGTTACTCGTTCCAGCCAGAGTCGCGAAATCTGAGAGAACGCGCAAATCTCCGGTGCTCACTGGGGAATCGATTTGTGTCGTTAGGCAATTAAAGGTTAATTATACTCAAATTAGTCGGAGGTAATTAATTTAATGATTCTCGCCAATTGAAATTCCGCAGCCTTCCTCGAATAATTTAGTGCCGGCAGATAGGGATATTTGGTACTCGACGATCGATCAATTGGATAGAAATTAATTGTTTTGATACTCACAAGCTGGATGATCGTAGAGACGATCGATCGGTGTATCGTCCACATTGCCAACGAGACCCTCCACTATTCTCTCAACAAATTCACGAACGGTTTCCATCGAATCTCCCTCTTTACGACCACCGGCAGCCAGATCCAATTCTGAATGGATGGCCACATGCTCGGCTCCTGTGAAATTAATAATCGACAAATCAATTAAGAAATAAGAAAAATAAATTTTTTTATTTTCCTGCAAAAAAATAAAAATTTATTTATATCAAATAAATTGTTCTCCATGCAACTTACTCATCCAACGCTCTACAGCTTCTTTCTCGAATCACTTTGATACGAAAGCTAGACCGATAAATTTTTGCAAAAATTCTCACGATCCATTACTCGAGAGAATTCGATAAATGTTCCACGAGGAATATCCATTCTCACGATTACGATCGATAAAAATGTTGGTACATCGGAAAATCGCGATATCCAAAAGGAGCACGGTCCGTGTCCGATAGCACGTGCGAGCTCACGTAGCGACAGTTGGCGCGTATCATGCCGCTCGAACTCTCTCACAGAGATCGATATTGGATCTCGCGGTTTTCTCCGAAGTAACGGAGTACGTGCACTCTCCCGCGGCGAGCACACACGAGCGGTTCGCCGATCTCATTTACCACATTGATATATATTATCATACGTTCTATCGAGCGTGCACTTTAAATCGAAACGAAAGAAACGAGCGATACTCGAAACGAAAAGAAAAAATAATTCGTTAAACTCGTGTACGAAGCACACTGAGAGAAATTTCAATTTGATCGAGTCACTTAAAATTCATACAAAATTAAGAGCGTTATTTTATATATATATATTTTTTTTGGTTTGTTAATTAATTCGTCGTCGTCGAAAGTTTCGCACGGAGATGAGAAATAACGGAGCGAAAGAACGTGTTGTGACGTTCGCTATCTTTCGCTACGAGAAACGGTGGATAAGGTGAAAGATGCCTGTCTCTCGGTGGTACACGAGGGGCAAACGATGTTACCCGTGAGAGTACTGGAGCAGAACTGAGGTGTTCACCATCGACGTTCCCCAGCTCTCTTTCTCTATCTCTCTCTCTCTCTCTCTTTCTCTCTCATTCTCTTCGCGTCGACACATTCGTGGCAGAGGACAATAAGCCTTGAACTCGAACAAGCGGCTGCAGGACTTTTTGATCTTTTGTTCATTAAAATTTGTGCAAAAGTGACGGTACATGCCATCAATAATAAATGATGCTCATAAAGTCTCCGTTATAAAGTCTCGACGAGCCCAAAATGTACAACTGTACACTTTTCGATTTATTCTGTCTGCCCAAAAATTATTACTTTTTTTTCGTTCTTCTAATAGAAAATATTCAAATATTACAAAACATCAATTCCCCTCGTTTTTATAATATTAATAATAATAATATATTATAGCGTTAAGCTTGATATAATATCAATTATCAAATACCACTAAACAGCGAGGGTAGAAAAATAGTTTTAAAAAAACATGTTTTTCTCACCACTCGGTGCAGTTTTGATGCGACTAACGGAACATGGCGAAACTTTGTAAATCGGTAAGGGGTGGGGTGGAAAGAGGAGGTGGAGGGGGAGGGAAGAGGGAAGAGAAGCGCATCGGAACAATGAGCATTAAACGAGAGACGGAACTCTGGGAGGAAAGATTAACCGTCTCACTCTTGGAACCTTGGCGTATACGTTGATATACATATATATGTAAACAGGGAAGAGCGATACTACCCCAATGTATAACTATATATATATATAAGTGATAGCGCGGTATTACTACCTGTACGTGTATAGGTACCTCGCTATTCTATGTTCTGTTTTCTGAGTAACGGTTCAGCTCTGGTCCACACATATATATATATATATATATATATATATAAAATAAAAGAACGCCATTACGACCGCGGAGCCGCGGTCGAGGTCGCAGGAATGTTTCATCCGCGTGCTGGCGCACAAATATATCGCACTCGATGATCTCTCTCTACTCCCACCCCAACGACTTTTTCTCCATCTCTATTTCCTTTTTCTCCTTTGTATCTCTCTCACTCTCTCGCGTTATCATTGACCGATGAACCTTGGATATCGTTGAAAACGCTCGAGGGCACGAAATCGTACGATCTGCGTCGTATAAATAACGATATTTATATCCGTATAATCACGTTCAAAACAAACATATTATCAGATTTTTTAAGAGCAGGCATTATCATCGATTTGTCAAATTTTAATCGACGAATTTAGTTGAAAATTTGATCTTCCTTATACGAGTAGAATATTGGCAGTGATCCCTTTTGAAATTGCGTTTGAATTGAATTTGACCGAACGCCATTGGTGATTCGCGTGCGCAATTATAAAGATCGATGTGCTCGGGGATGCAAGTCGAGGAGTGTGGTATTTGTCGGGAGTGGCCCGATCTTCGATCCCACACTAATGGTGCTCGGACCGATCGTTCACCACAGAGAGTTCATGGAATTTCATCCGAGCATCAATTTCTCCTAACCGTTCGTTCTCTTTCTCCCTCGTACGGGAGGTGGACGAACTATCGACCGCTGCGAGAACTCGGATAGGAGTGCATCGTCGTATGCACTCGATGCCATTCGATGTTCAGGGTCAAACGTTTTTCCGCTACACACGTTTCTTCTCCCTCCTTGCACTTGTTCCCTTTCCGTGTATGCTCATCGTCTTTCTTCTCGCGAAACACTCTCACGTCTCGACTCTCTCGCGCGCACTCGCATCTCCCTCATGCCGTCCTTCGCCGCTATCTTCGTACGTAGACCGTGCTCTCGCCCGGACACTTTGGAATGCAAGCGAACTCTCCGGTCTTACGTGTGGATGTATATGTGTGTGTGTGTGTGTGTGTGTGTGTGTGTGTACGTATCTCGAGCGCGAATAAATTATTCATGCAACGCGAATTGTGCATCTTGGATTTTCTTCATTCTCGTTTCTTTTTTTTTTCACTCGCTCGTTTCGATACCTCGATCTTCGGTGTTTCGAAACTCGTTTTCTCGAATCTCGTACTCACATTCCACGCGAAGAATAAAACGAAAATAATGAACAATAATTACATCTCCGTATTTCGATTAATTAATTTTATCCCTTTCTTACTAACTTTGTTTAGTTTAATGTAAAAGAAGCAATTATCTCTTGTTTATGAAGTTTGAAAATAAAAAGGAGAAAAAAGGATTATAATTTGACAAACCTTCGTCGTATACCCGGCACTTCGCCGTGCTGAAATTTTTACTGCTTTCGGGCTCGACCGGCACCCCGCCGAAACTTCGAAACCACTTTTCTCTTCGCTTCGCCCACGATCTGCGACAAAAAGAAACAAAAGGCAACGAATAATTTTAATTAAATTCCGATAAAGAAAGAAATCGTAGGACGAGGGGGGAAGAAAAAACAGAAATGGAAGAACCTGCTGTGATAGCAGAAGAGACAGAACCACGAGTTCTCGACAGAGTCCCAACGGCAGCAAGCCTTTCTGCACGATCTTGCACCGCAGTCGTTGCACTCGACGCCCCGCCCTACCAGGAATGGCTTTAGACAACAGGCGCAACGACTATCGTCGACGGTCTTTCCACCTTTCCTGAAACCAACAGACGAGAATAAACGCGAAAATTATTATACAAAAGAAACAAAAAGAAAAAAAAGCGCCCGACAAAAATCGGTGTGAAATCGCGAATCGAAAAACGAATGGAAATCGGCGTGCGCAGACGTTATTTTGGAATCGACATTCGTCAAGGATTCGGGGTCGGGTACGAAGATTTATGAGAACAAAAACGCTAAAAAGTACCAAGTCCATTCACGATCGGTTTGCTCGATATTTTGTTTAATTCCTCTCCCTCTCCGTCTTCTTTTATTTTACAAGGGAAATTATATGGCCGACCATTCAATGGAAATTTTTTTTTCCAAGATGCCACGAGCCGTGATTCGTATAATACAGATATATTTTTAGAACGTCGAGACACTCGTGTATGTTTTACTCGGCGATACGTACGAAAAACATATATTTTCGTTCTCTCGATAAAACGTTGTCGTTCGTTGGTTCGGTTTTGACTCATTTATTTTATTATTTTTCCATCGTATGACGCCCTCTCACGCCTCTTACACTGTTTACTTCTTATGTACAAAAATTTACAGCTCGAATCTGTACAAATATAAAATTAACAACTTGAATGAAAATTATTTCTCAACAGTTCTTTTTTTCTTCTTCTTCTCTCGTTTCATTTCCTTTTGCCTGGCTTTCGCGTACACTCGCCGGTTTCGACGCCGACACCCACGGAGATCTCGAGGAGTCGCGATCGCGACATCTCTTGCGAAATCGTCGTTTATTTTCGTAAGATCGCTAAAAGTTTCATCGATAAATCATCGCGTTATTCGCGATCGAGAAACAACGACGCGGTTTCTTCCTCGGGATGGCTCTCTTCGTCTCTCTCCATCTCAAATGTTACGACCTTGACGACGACGACTTCTATCGTTATCAGCAGGAACAAAACCATAAAGGTGGCCAGATTGTATTTATTCTGGGCGTACGTGACGACATCGACTTCTAATATCACCGTCGAAACGAAGCTCGGTAAAAATGACAACATTTTTTAGCCGAAATTTTTTCGGTCAAATTCGGTCGATTTAAATTGTTTTTTTTTTGTTCAACTCGTTATTATTCTTGTCATCGTCGTGATCGTCCTCGTGTCTCCAGCACCGAGATGAAATTCTTCCAGAGTAAAGTTTGGCGATGAAAAAACAAAATACAAAAAGAAAAAAAATTGTCGCTAAATTCGTTGTTTCGAATTCATGCTCGATAAATCACACGAAACGCGTCTATCGAGTGAGTCGGCTCGCCAGACGGTGAGGCAACTTTCCCTTACGGCAATCGGCAGCATACTTTACTATTACTCAATCTGGCACGCGATCTAACGAGTAGTGTGGGCCGTTGGCTCTATACGTGGTCAGCTGTATTCGATTTCGATCGCGCAAACTCGACAATTCACCGTGGAAATGTAAATATGGTCAAGGATGGTGAATCTTCAAAAAAATCGACGATCTTGCGCACTATTCGATCTCTCGAGTCCGACGAGTATCTTCCTTCCTTTAAATTTTAGGCGGGAATTTTAAAAATTATAACCTTTCATCCACTTTTTGAACTTTAATTAATTGAGCACTCGAATAAATTGTTTTTCTTCATAAATACGTATTTACGAATAAAAATAATTATCTTTCGTTCACTGTTTGTTTTTGTCTGTTAAAATTCGAGTCTCTCGCTCCACTTTTTAAAAACTGGGTCTCGAAGCACCGCTGAGCGTTCGCGTAGTCTCTCCTTCCGACGAAAATTGGTACGGAACACGTACGGGTTGGCTCCAACCATGCGCGTTTCCGGTTCTGGTAGGACAACCATCCGGTTGCCGGCTCGGTTGCGTTTTCGAACACTATTCTCTCCTTGCGTTGTTTTCTCGATCGAAGAAACAACTTGTTGTTATTTTATCGTTGTTCGATAAACGATCGTTGGACGATAAACGACGAGCGAAGATCGTTATACCTTCTCGATGATGTACGAAAATTTGATAACAAAAACGATCAAAATATATTCCGAGCGTCGCCCGGGCGTCGTTATCGCGCTTGTGCGATTTTGTACCACCGGTTCGTCTGGCGTTTCTGCTGTTTCTGATGGCGTCTCGCTTTGTGCCCGACTGACCGTTCGAAAGTGACAGTGCACAAGGCACAAAGAGCGAGATCGGTACAAGTGTGTGTAGTCTACTCTGTCTGTCTGCCTGTTCGCGTATGTATATACGAATGGAAACGAATGAGCAACTACGAGCAAAACTCAGGGAGACGATCCCGATAGGTAGGAATTACGATCGCGAGGAATATAAACCGGAATGCTCGTGTAAAGACCGAAGAGCGAGTGGAACACGAACGGAAGAGCGGGAATACGAGGCGAAGTGCGAGCGAGCGAGATTCTTATGTCACAGGGTATCTCTTGTACGCGCTTTGAGAGGACTCCTCCCCACCTTCTTCTCCTCGACCGATTCCCAGACTCCTCGTCGCTCCTTCAACTTAATATTAACTTTCACTGAATTTTCGTACAAGCAGTATTGCGATGCTTCTACGTGTTTATGTACAGTAGAACCGCGCACCATCGATGAACGACCCCGTAGACTTTGAATTTTTCGAGCCTCGAACGCTCGAGCATTTTACTGGGTGAAGGTCGATTATTTCAACCTCATCGACATTCAAACTTTTCCATAGCGTATAATGTTCATCGAGAATTTATTAGCGTCGCGATGCCCTTCGAAACGAGTGAAAAATACGTCTTCTTTATATCTTTTCTTTCCAAGAAATTTTTCGTTGCGAACGACGCTTAAAGACTCGACGAAACGTTAGATAATCTTTTTTTATCTCAGCCCGTTTATTTGAAACCGATTTGTTTTGGTGGGGGAAATGGCGAGTAAGAAGTTTTGCGGAGAGTCGGGGACAGCCTCGGGCGCCCGATACAACCGGGAGTGTTGCAAAAGATATCGGTTTATACACGCGGTCGAGACGCTACGACTGATGTAACCGATTATAAAATTCGACTTGCGATATGTAAACGAGTCTCTTCCTTTCTCTCTCTCTCTCTCTCTCTCTTCAGATGGCTTGTATTCATTTCGTGACTTCGTGACACTTTGTGGTTCCCGATTCGATGCAGAAAGTGAAAATATATTTTTTTCCCGTTTGCGATCGTCGAGAGCACCGGGAATATTTGAATTCAAAATAAAGACGTATCGAGGTATATTTTTAACTTCGACAATTGTTTTTTTCCTCATAGAAAGATCGACGTAAGAATGATTTTTCGTCGAGTAAGTACTGGTGACTTTTAGAACGTATTTTTTGTTTTGTTATTTTATGTGGATTGATCAAAGTGATGGGATCGTCGAGAGCACTGGGAATATTTGAATTAAAAATAAAGACGTATCGAGGTATATTTTTAACTTCGACAATTGTTTTTTTCCTCATAGAAAGATCGACGTAAGAAAGATTTTTCGTCGAGTAAGTATTGGTGACTTTTAGAACGTATTTTTTGTTTTGTTATTTTATGTGAATTGATCAAAGTGATTCTTTAAGTAGAGGAGTTATTTAACATAACCAACACCAAGGCGAGTCAGGCCACTCGATCACGCGCTCCGTTTCCCTACATTTCTCCATCTGTGGCCAACCGCGCACTGGCAAAATTTCATAACGCCACGACTTATACCGTAATCCAATTTTACATAACAACAATAAGCGTATAATTCTTTTTTTTATTCTTCCTCCTCGTCCCTCGCCCCATTACCGCGGTGTCTCTCGACTCTCGACCGTTATACCGCCACAATGTCTCGGGAACTTTTCTGTCACGTGAATGAAATACCGTACGGTCGACGCGTGCACGCACCAAATAAAAACCACATTTTAATTATTTTCGTACGAAAACGAAAGAAAACAAAAATAGAAAAAAACTTCCGTCTTAACGCCGAAACTTTTTCTACGTATCGAAAACACGCGCGAATAGATAAAAAGGAGAATTTTAGGATCAATTACTTTTTTCTCGTCTCGATATTTTTCTTCACAATTGGCACATATTACAATAATTTTCCGTATTGCTTAATTTAATTTTGTTACCGTTGCTTTTCTCGTACCGAGCGGAGATACAACACGCCGCGGCAATTTTAATACCGAACGGTATTACGTGCGTCGAGACAACTGTACTCGTCCGATTCGTGCGCGATGCTCGAGAAAACGAGTTACATATATTCTTTTTTCCTACGTCTTCTTTCGCCTTCGTTTTGTGTGCCGTTGTCAGCTACTAAAAGATAAGAGCACCGAGAAATGTGTGGAGTGAGAAACGTGAGGGGGAGAAGAAAACCGAAGTAGTCTGACGACAATGAGATAAATGTGTGTAGCCGACAGACACGTTCAATAAAATTGTACGGAAAGTTCTTGAAAACATATGCGCGACTCAATTAACGGCTCGTCATTTTTCACGTGAAAATTGATTTTTGAAGTTCTTTCTAGATCGTAGATTATTTTTTTAAAACGAGTAACAGGAAATATTCACGGTCTATTATGATTATAATTCGATCAAATTAACAATATTATAATATATAATTTATCGTTTATTCCCTATTATTTTTTATTTTAATAAAAGATCGAGGGAATGCGTGCGTGTAGTAGAAACTCTACTTCTTTTTGGCCAAGCCAATGCAAAAGGAAATTAATAATATAATAATCAAAATGTTATTCGGGTCGAATCAGCCGAGTCGTGCAGCGTTGTATTATCGTTACATATATATATCATGATACACCGAGCAACGATTTGGGTCAATAAAAATTACACATTCGCATCGCAGAATATCGCAAACAACGTTATTACGTTTTTCCAATATGCGCGAAATATTTCTCTCCACTTTTTTTTTATACGCAATAACAGTTTCTTTTTTTTTAATTTCCAATTCAATGGAAATCGAGAGAAATAACATTTTTAATTCAAAGGTCAATTGTCGGGGTCGAGCATCCGCGTTAAAAATGATAATTCAGCGATGCAGATTGTGCGATACGTTATAAGGTTGCGCAAAGTCGCGAAGCCGTCGTTGACTGTAAAATATGTGCAACGACTCTCTCGTCCCTCTCGCGCTTTTAATTAGAGTTACTTAGCGCGAATAAAAGTGGTGGAGCTATGCGCGCGAGTTCGTAAAAATATCTCAAGGAAAAGAGAAAGAAATAAAGAAATGAGCCACCACCGGTGTTCTCTCTCACCGTTTCTCGCGGCTTCGGCAGAGCAGCGCGCGTAGAACGAAAATTTTAACGGCTCTCTTCACTTCTCCCGGTTTCATGAATAATATCTTTCTTCACACTCGCGAACACTCGGATGATATTTTTTTTAAATTACTCAATCGTCGAAAAATCATTCGATCAAATTTTGAACAATTTTTTTCTTTCTTTTTTATTAATTGCAAAATTTGGTCAACTCGAGAATCAGGTTGAGGCATAAATCGATGAAAAAAAACGCGACGATTTGCGAACCGTAGACACGATGCACGTAACTAGCCACGACAACAACCATTTCAGCAATGAAAGCTGCTACAGCGTTGTTGGACCCCCTTTCCCCTACCCTCTCTCTCTCTCTCTCAGTCTTTCTCCGATGCGCGGCACCTATACGTACTTCCGGTGATTCCCCCGTGCCCACTGCCCGCCTTGTGCGCCATTGTTCGATATGGTTTGATAGAATACCATTGTGCAATGACGTTTTGCCATTAAAGAACCGCGTCGTGAGGCCCCCACGAGTCGAGGGCCCACGTATAGCATCCTAATTCCCGAAGAGTTATTGAACCATCGGCACGCGTGACTAACAACGGTTCGTTACTTCCGGCCGAAACGTTACAACGCGTCCGCGAAGATTATCGACGCGCGAGGCTGATATCGAGGGACATATTAATCTATTTACAAAAATATTTTGCATCATTTTCATTAATGTTAAAAATTGAAAATATTTCTAAAGTTCGGTAGAAGCTGATGGGATTTAATTTTTAGACTCGTTCGGGTTGTCGGAGGAGAAAAAACGTTTTATCTTCGTTTAATTAGAACGGTTAAGGAGTTTGCTTATCCTGCCAGGTTTAATTGTCGTTGATTTAACGAAACAAAAAAAAGAAAGAAAATTCACACGTTATTTTCGGGAATATGTAGAGCAGCCGGTTGCTGCGAGTACTGAATTGCGCGTCTCTAGGTGTGAAACCGGGAAGTTCGCGGCCCATTGTCGTGTCATTCTCCTCCTTTCCCATACTCGCGTTTTACCCTCGAGCCTCCGCAATATCTTTCTCGGCTTTGCTGAGAAACGAAATGACGTCTATTTTTGCTTTCCCGTTCCTCTTCTTTTGCATGTGGGTTAAAATCGCGGGACAATGAAGAACTGTCGTGGACTTGTATCTCTGTAATCTTCTACCGAGAGGATTACAATCGCTAGTCGCGATTATTAGCCAAGAGAAGTTGGACCCGGTGAGAAACCATTCTCATAATCCTTTAGCCTACTTCGCTTAGGGTTAAATGTTCCGATGATTCGGCATTTTCTCCGACAAATTTCATTTTTTAACCGTAATTCTTTACGGGAAATTATTTCATTCGTCTTTTTTTTCCTCAAAATAAAAGAATTGTTTTAATAAAAAGATTTTTTTAAAAATATTTTAAGATCTTGCTTTATAATCGACGTCGAGCCGGTGAAGCGCCCCTGCGGTTCGCAACCAGTTATACTCTCGTGTATCACCCGTCGTGTCTCGCGGCTCGTCCAAAAAACTACTCGACGCCTCGGGTTTTCGTACGTTTTAATTACATCGTTTTCACGCAAATGTGATTTTCGAGATTTGCGATCTACCTTTTCGACAGGGAGATCAAGAAGGGTAAAGAGGATCGGTGAGGTCTCGGGTATCGTATTAACATCGTCTGTCCAACTAACAACCGGACTCGATATTTATTCTTTCGATTCGCAGTCGCGAGCACGAAATACGTTAGCGTCTCGTTAAAAGTTGGAATTGGATTTTATTATTCGCTGCGTTACGATGCAATAGCGTTCAAAATTGCATGCAAGGACGAAGAAGTAAATTCACGGGGGGGGGGGGGGGAGAAAGTGCAGAGTTACGTGATCAATTTTTTGGGAGTAAATAGTAAAAAAAAGATTTATGGATTTTTGTTCTTCCGGTTTGATAACAACGACCAGTATACAACCAGGTGGTAAACATTCTAACTTGGAAAATGTATACGAGAGAAATATTCCTGATATATTCAAGCGTCGAACAACCGACTACGGTGGAAAGTTAAAATTCAGGAGTTTCTATTCTCGTGGTTTATTGGCCCTCTGTATTTATTATCCGGTAATAAGTATTTACTACTGTATGCGCGGGCATTCGTTCGAACGAGAAACCGATTTCGAATTAATATTCAAATGGGTCACTAGATATCGATGGCGCGCACGAATATCGGACCGTCCCGAGAGCCGGTGAATTTCACCTTCGTGGAACAGCGAGTAGCGATCGTACTTTTTAATTTCCCTCCGTGACTCTCGTTTTTCTCCGACTCTATGGGCACAATATGACGATCGACTGAGAATAAACGCTAATTCGATTATCGTCTCCCAGGGAACTCGATCGGTCATCATACCGACCGATGCGAATGTCCTGCGACATTTGACAAACTTTATCACGAGATTACAATTTTTTACCAATGAAAACGTTGCTCGATTCGTACGTTTTTGTACTATCTTACGATTAGATATAATCGAATAAATTAGATATCAAGGGATTGAACATTTGTTCCTGTTTTTTTTCGAAATTTCTCGGACCTGTCACGAGGTTGACAGTGTCAGCTTTCCAACCTCGAATATAGAAATTAAAGTAATCGACACACGAATCTTTCATCTAATATTAATTAATCTAATCTTTATCGAAGATGAAACGAATTTTTTAAAATAATATGTATGAATTTTTTTTTAATACGCACCCTTTGCGCAAACTTCCAAGTAAAAGATAACATATCCCGGAAGCAAGACCAGCGACCAAGATCCCCACGGTCGGCGGTACGATCATTTTCATTTGGTTCTCGTTCATTTGCGCGAAGAATTAAATATTTATTCCAGCACCGATAGTAATCGACGAATCTTTGGTCGTGTCGATCAATTATCCGGGTCGTTTGACGCGTTCTCCAGCGCACATTGACATTGAAATAGGGAAATTCATGCGAACACTCGAACGTTACACTTTGCGAATACCGCCACGAACGATAATAAGCTCGAGGCGAGGACGAGGAGAGTCGACGCGCGGAACGGACAACGCGCGAGAAGATAAACCGCGCGAAATATATATCTTTCAGAGGTTTCTGCTATCCGGCACCTCGGGTTTCCCGCGACTGTCGAGAAATCCCAGGATTCAGATGAGAACCCACGATACAAGTAGCCCCGACCGAGATGCCTCTAATACTCTATCGTCGCCGGCGATATAATCGCTCGGTTGGAAAGTCGCGACGGCGAATGGAATTTCGTCAAATAACACACACACACACCACGTGCGCGAGCACACACACATACGAGTCTCCAAGAGCTGATAATAGGTCTCTTGAAACGCACAATTGCTCTTTTTGTTCAGCGCTCCGTATTGATAAGAAAAATTAAACCGTGCGCATTATTTGAATGTCATTTTTATTTTTATCTCCGACGCAATCGCTTTTAATTAATCGATCAATTACGCCTTTACAGTTTGATTGCGTTTTTTTAATAGATATAATTAAAAATAAACCAACAATATTATTGTTCTATTCGAATCGACTGATTTTTAATTCCAAAATATGTTCCGTCTCGTTATTGTTATGAAAGTTCAAAGAACACCGGACGTACGTTATTATTTTTAACTCCGACGGATCGAAGATTACAAAATCTCTCGCAGAATCGTCGTTATCGTTTAATTCATATCGATAAGTCGATGCACGGACGGGCGCACATACACAAACACGTGCGCGGGGGCGTAGGAACAATGGTTTAGTTTTATCAGTACGTCGCTCGAGGTAGGAATTATCGATGATTCGATACGACGTTCGATCGACTGTTTTATAATAAAATGATGATTGTAATGACCGATGCCCGATGGTAAAAAAAGAATTTGAAGGGAGGGCGCGTGCGCTCGCGAGATGCGTGCCTCGAGCACGATAAGATTCGACTGAGGCAGAGTTAAGTCCTCGCCGTTAACGCCGGTCTACCAACCGAGACTTTCGTCTCGTGCACGTGTGTACAAGTATAAAGAATAATACGATTCGCTTCGTGGAACGTTTACTATATATATATATGCATATTGCATCTTACCAGAGAGACAATTGCACCGCGACCGAGCTACTACGTCGTCGCGTGTCACCGGAGGCCACGTGAAACCCTGGTCGCGCGGGTGTCGCCGACGTTAAGAAGAAAATGACAAGCGCAGAGATGTCCACCATCGCGTAACCGTTTGAAATATAATTCACTTACCACTCGACTCGATAACCGAAGGATATTCGCTTTAATGTCTCTCGCGACACGTAAAAAAAGAAGGAGAATAAAAACGAAACGCGTCATTGCGACAAGCCCTGTGTTACGTGTTTAACTTATTTTCCCAACGTATTACCAACGAAATTACACGATAAGCCACAGTGGTAATTTCGCCTACTTGAAATAATAATTAAATCTGGTGAAATATTCTTTTTTAAATACCCTTACGGGACATGTCGATGGGAAGCTGAATTTTTGCCAAGAGTCGTTCAGGATAATTTGAAAATTTATCGAGATGGGATATAAAGTATTACAACACCAAGAGCAATATTTTGCTGGCCGATATATTGGCGGTGGTCGAACAATTTATCATACGTCGTACTGTTTAACCGTAAATCATTTTCTAATGTAGTTTGTAAGATAATATAGTGGCGATCTATTTTCGTTAATCATCCACACGTGGGGCGAACGGAATCATACGCTTCGATCGTATGGACCAATCTTCGATTCGATAAAGGCTGTTTTACAGTTATAACGTTCGGCCAACCAGGTATGTATGTGTCGATGAATGAAAAAAAAAAAACGATCGTACGGGTCGGTGATTATAAGTCGTACGTACACGTGTACCGAAATATGTATATATACCTTGCGGGCTTTTTCCAATCGTTCCTGAAACCTTTCTCTCGTTAGACCTATAGCGTGATCGGTGCCGGCGAAACGACGGTCGGTTCATTGGTTAAAAATCTTTAATCAGGAACGCGGTCGGTGGTTGCAAAGAAGGAAAGTAAACACCTTTTACATCTTGCGACCTACATTGTTGCTATGCGAATTGCACCACTTCCCTTTCACCTTATCAACATTATCGGAAATATGCATGCTGCTATATCTGCGAATATCATTTTAATGAACCGGAAGCTGTCGGTCGTGAAGAAAACGAACGAATATCGATTTATCATCATTTTTTGTCTTTTTTACCGACCAATTATATCCTTTGGATAAAAAATAAATATTCAAGATAATTGCAGATTAACAGTTCGATGACCAATAGCTAAACAAATATTTCGTCGTACAGTCGAATGCATTTATTTTAAACAGCGGTTGGGCAGAAATTGATAATAGTAGTTTTCGTCCGACCGCAGTAGATAGGGCTGCGTATGGTCAGCCGCAGTAAACCGGTATTCCGGTTGACCGGTCGGTAGCAAAGGCAGTGTAAAAATGCGAGTTAACAAGAAGTAATCTATCATGCCGACAGCTGAATATTTATATCGACTGCCAGTAAATATGGAAGCAACCATGCCATCCGTTGTCTAAAATGTTAATGGTAACACCTCTTCTTTCAGTAGATAAGGCTACGATGTCGTCAGACCATAGGAACTTTCTATCTCCCAGTACTTCCTCGATTCTTTTTCTTCTCGTCGATACAATTCTCGCGTTCTTGCGATATTAGATTGTCGAACGAGCGTTACAACAACGAGACGGATTATGCACGATCGACAAATTATGCACATAATTCCCAAACAAGTTGTCAAGAGCTAATAACATTGTCGATGCGAATGGAATGTTGCGGTTGAAAATGACGGGTTGGTAACGCGTGCAAGGTCAAAAGTTGTCCGTGCAGTACGTATATGGCATGACGAAGCTCTAGCTACGTGCTTGATATGGACATTTTTATATAAATTTTTTTGTTCAAATGTTTGCGGTGCTTCGAACCAGTCGTCACTGATACCCGGAAATACGACGTGACTAATGGCATATAAATTCAAGACAACAGGATAGTCGGTGACGAGTCGATTAACGAATGCCATGTGTGTTATTGTTTTTTTTTTAGTGTTTTGGTAATTAGCGAAAAATAGAATAAGAGCGGAATGATTACGTCGAAGATATGTTTGTAAACAAATGGCTGGTAAAACGACGGGGTCAGTAAAGTGGGGCGATATAATTTGATAGTGCCCCTTTCGAAAAAAATTATCCTCCGACCTTCCATGCACTCTCGACCCGTGGCGCACCCACGCATGGAAATTCTCCGGTTAAGTTAATTTAAGCCCCGTTCGCTATCGTGCATTCGAGCGTCGTCGAGGCGATTCAATATTTGCGTTAAGATTACTTTGCCAAGTTTTATGCGCTTCGAGGATTCGCAATTTTATTTCTCGAATGATTCTAGTGCCATTTTATCGATTTCTCCACTTGAAAATTAATGCTAATGATAAGATAAATTAATTAAGTAAAAAGATGAAAGAAAATTATATAGTTAGACTTAATTAATACCATGATCATTAAATAAATAAATATCCCACAACCAATTACGACTGTTCCTAATAACCTGGAAAATTATGATAGGCGAATGATAATAACAATAATTAAATGATAATACGAGATACGTTCGTCAAACCCGACAGCCTTCGAAGATGAGCATTGCGGTGTGAGTGGATACCGCTCCAATGCAAATTTGACACTGATACGCGTGGTAGCGCGCACAACCACGATTATACTTTAAAACGACTCTTCTTCGTGATGCCTCACCTTCGTTTTTTCTCTCAGTAGTCGGAGCTTCCTCCGCCTTTAAATCTTCAATAGTTTCACGATCGTCGAACTTCCTGTCATTATCGTCGAATGCTTAAAAACAAAACAAAAAATCTTATCATTCGTACCCGTATTTATTTTCAAATATTTCTCGGAACTCGTACAAGTGCAGTGAGATAAACATTTCAAAAAATTGTGGAATAAATGGAAGATCCGGAGGAACGTCAACCGATGCGTAGGAGCGACGAGGATGACGAAATTTCGAGTCTGGTAAGTTTAAGTTTCATTATTATTTACAACTGTAACAAATATTGCTAAATTAAAAGTAAGGCAATGCAGATCGTCGAATTGATCGATGGTTATCAGTATTTTTTTTTATTGTTTCGTTCGCAATATTTTGCCCCAAGTTTATTTCGAAACTAACATTAATCAGTCTGCATTTGCGAGCACATCCGAATCCCGTCGTTTATTCAACTTATCTGTCATTGAACGACTTTTTTTTATCACGTTGGAAAAATACACGAGCAAATAACGAGAATATTATCCGAGTCACGTACTTTTTAAAAGTCATTATTTTAACATTATATTGCATTTGTACTATAAAATAACGATATATGTATAATCAATATGAAATTATCAAATTTTCTACACGTTGAAATTTATACCAAGACGCAATAAAGAGATGAAAAGTACGATATAACGACGACATGTGTCGTAGAGCTCGAACCATGGATAAGTTGTTCGAGTCCCCCTTTTCCCCTTAATAAGGTACGATATCAGGGAAGTCCGTTAATTCTACCGGAGTTTGGCCTCGTGTGTTGACGGTCGAGGTACTCGTCTCAGCTGTATCTACTCACGGTACATACTAATGACACTCGTAAGTAGGTGTGTGTACTCGGCATCTCTGTCCCTCTCTTTTTCTCTCTTCCTCCAATGTACGATCTCACACCCTCGTCAATGATTTCACCAGTATCAGTGCGCGTGTCTCTTACCAGCGCGGAATCACTCGCGCAGAAGCCGCCTCTCTCTCTCTCTCTCCCTCCCTCTAGCCCCCTCTCTCCTCCTCTCGTCTCATTCAGCTATACAGTCAACAATTTATATATATATATTTATATAAGCATAGGAATATTCACACTGATAGCGAAGCCTCCACATATACCTATGTACATCATGTTGATAGCTCTGGTCTGGTATGTCTCTCTGTATACACAATATATATATACGATACATGTCTCTTCGTAGCTCGTCGAGCCCGAATATACCGAAGTACGCGAATCTCAGTTTTAGTTGACGTCGAACGCTCCGTACGTGCGGTTGTGACCAAAAATTTCAGTCTCTATTAACGAATAATTATCAATAACAATCGCGAAAAGTACATCTTTCTGTTTTTTTTTATAGTTGGCGAAGAATTATTACGACATAAAACTAAAAGAAAAAGAAATGAGAAAACAAGAGCCCGCGGTGACGATAGGCCGTTGAAAAAAATATATGATAAGGTGCTGATAATGATCGCGGTGGTCGTTACTGTCGAACTCGATGACTCTGAATATCGTAACATGGAACATAGTCGCACAAAATATTTGAAAAAAGCAGGTGATCTCGGGGTACTCTTTGCTTTTTTCTCTCTCTTTTCGAGGGTCACTCGAGAATTATCGCGGCAGTAGGAAATATCGTTTCGAGATATAAACCGATAAAAATCATTTATTTAATCACGACTTTAATTAATTAATTGATATCCGGATTAATTTCGAGGGCAGTACCGACGAGAGTAAGCGAATTTTTGCTCATCGTCAGCATCCGCTATTTTGCAGCCTCCTTTACTCTCTCGCTCTCTCGCGCGCGTTCTCTCTCCCTCTCTCTCTCTCCCCCTCGAAGCGAGGAAAGCTCAACCCTCGAAACACACACTGATCGATAAGTCGACAACGCGAGTCCTGCGAGAGGAAACCAATATCTGCCTATGCTCTCGAGTTTTCTTCTCGCTTGTATTTTCAGATCATCCGTATCACTTTCATAGCCACGTGCATGCCTGAAGGTTCTCAGTACGCATGAGCGGAGGTACGATATAGCGCGGTAAGTGTGCATCCTCGTTGCATGCACGCACGGGTCGATCTTCCATCTACCGCGAAAAAGTTCTACCGGGCTCTCGCAAGGTTTTCGAATTTGGGGAACAAGGGTGAGAGAACAAGATTTGTGATCGCTTAAAAAAGAAAACATTCTTTTTTTTTAATCGGTATCAGTAGATAAACCCAGACGTTGTCAGACTTCTGGTCCAATTAACGCTTCGTGAAAACATTTACTAAGAGAGAGAGAGAGGGAGAGGGAGGGAGAAAGAAAGAAAGAAAGAAAGAAAGAAAGAAATGATATGGTTGGACCTGTGCCGTCTGAATTAGAAGCCATTGCCCGCTCGGCTAAATATACATTTGAGTACACGAATGCGTGTTTAGAATTCGTTGGTGCGCTGAGGCCACGTGGAGTCGCGAAAATCTCACGCGAGACACAAATATATCGTTGTTGTGATTTAGAGCGAAAGTGAGAAAGGATAAAAATAAACATAATTCCAGTTGATCGTATATAATTCAAGAATACTGACGTTAGAGTGGTCTGACACGTGATTGATTGCCCGAGAGGCATGAACATTTTGTGTGCTGTACATTGATGAATTAACGGAAAATATGAAATAATTATCGATGGGTAAGTCGAGATTTATTATTATTATTATTATTATTATTATTGTTATTATTATTATTATTATTATTTATTATAATTCATTGAATGACGTTCAGTTAAAATAATTTACGAGCACACTATTTTACCTATACATACAAAAATGATGTTACAATGTTCGCGTCCTACAATCAGTAGAAACATTGTCAAACAAGTCTCTTATCGCCTCGAGTGTTCACGCTTTGTCTACGACCCGAAGCGCTTTTACAATCTTCAATCATCTTGTAATGACACGTGCACGCTGCAACACGTGCACGAGTCGATATAAACCTCCTTGACAATATCAGACCGTTTGCAGAAAATAATTTTGCTGCCCCAGATTGTTTATCATTATTTCGTTTTCTTACCTAATCATCTTTCGTTATCAAAGAAAAATGTAATTATTAAACGAATTTAAAAGTCAATTTATCGTTATCCGCTGTACAACAATTATCATCATTGATCGATCCATCTCCTCGAAACATTGACGAGAATCCTCTATCGCGAGCTTTGTCGCGATGTCTCTTTCCTCTATACGTCGTTGATTAATTTATAAATGGAACGTATTACAATGGACAAAGCGGAACGACGAGGGAGGGTGAGGATTAATGGTTCGCCAATATACATCACTCGCGATTCTTCGATCGCTCGATTCGGACTCGCTGGATATGCTTACCCCGTTTTACACTGGTACTCATTCATTATCTCGCAAAAACTCGTTCGTGCACACATACACGCTTTTATCATAAATATATATATGAGGCAAGACGAGAAAAAATTCGCGTCATTTAGTAACTCATCATCAAACAAACGAGACGCGAAGTTGAGCAAGGAGAGCGCGGAGTTATTTTTCAATAAGAGAAAGAGAAACATATACATATTTTCCAAAAATCGTCGATCGAACGTGGGTGAAAAAAAAAAGTTTTGTGGTTTGTTCAGTCTGCGCGACGTAATAACAAGTGCGTGTGAAATAGTTTCGTCCTCGTCGAATCGTGACATTTCAGCCTGCCCGTTGTTGAATTAGCCCCCTTCTTTTATCTACTCGCGAATTTCATATATATTATCGAGGTACGAAAGTAAGATTTTGCGCGTGATGTGTCTCGGAGTAATTAATAATGATAGAATTATCGTAACGATTGCCCGCGATTTTCAAATGAGAAAGATGAAAATGTTGGTCGGTTTGAAATTCTGTTTTTCGGATTAAAATTAAATTAATGCTCGATTTTAAGAAACATAAAAATATGAATTTCAAAACGTATTAATAATTCACACCGCTCTATGGAATAAGATTAGTATTAGAAATTACGTATAATTTTATCTCGCATGAAAATTTTGAAATACAAAGAAACAGTAGCAATTGGGGCATAGGTTTGTTACTCTTATTGTATAAAAACCGAGAAACAAAAATTCCAAGATTGCCAGTCGGAAAGAATGTCGTGCGAGTACCAATTAATATTGTCTTGGAACGCTCGAGAGTTCCCTCGTGTTTATTTTTCTTACCGCGGTCGCTGAGTTTGTGTGCACGTAGTCCTCATTATTCTTACGAGTACGTCCAAGTGGTCCACGGTGCTTTGTTCGACGACGCGACCATTTACGCGAACGTTGACAAAAACCGACAAGAAAAAATTTCATTTGGAAATATTTCGGTAAAATTGAAAAATACAATTGGAAAATGTTCATCGTCGATCATTCATTTCTCACTATTAGGAATTCTACGTAGGATGACGCGCGATTATCTTTAACGATGTTAGCGCCGTCAGCGAAACAAACAAAATTTTACAAATGTTATCTACGATTTTTTCCATCTAGGACGCACACGGCAGGGGCTTGCCTCGACAGATTTCGTAACATCGAAGTAAGGCTTATCAGCGCCGGAGATAATTAATACGTCACCCTGCGAACCGGCTAATGTAACAGAACAAATCGAAACTTTTTGTTTCGAGAAACGAAAGCTTTCGTTGCTTTCAAACGGCGAGTGAAGTATTAAAAAATAATATACTCGTACACGTGATCGAAACGCACGTTAATGCAGGATATCGCAGAAATGGGTAAACCTTCGTCGGAATACGTGAAAGCGATCGAGTGTGGAGTATCTCCGACTCAGGTAAACGATAATTTGATTTCTTCAAAGATATATTGAAACGATCGTGATAAAGATACTTTAGTGAGAGAAGAATAAATATAATTTTCTAGCTTTTATCACTAAATTATCGTAGTGACGTAAAAGCGTAATTTTAGTATTAAATATATAATATTTTCTATTAAAATAAATTTTAGCCAGCTTACTTTACTGCTGTAGATAAAATATTATGTACCATATGTTGATTATGATTTATTGAAATAGATGGGGAAACCATTAGCCTTGAAAAAATCGTTCACTGGTATTTCTACTTAACGCGTTTCATATATTTTTTTTACTACGCCCCCGCTAGAAGAGCGTGCTACTAACAATGAGATTAGGAATGCTTATTTTCCGTCGTTGGAAGATAAACTTTGTAACACTAATGAAGGTGTGTTCGCGGGAGTTGACATGCGCGCGTTGCAAGAAGTCTCTTCTTGCCAATCAGCGCAGAAATCTGTCGTCGGATGTTCGCTGAGCCAACGTGAAAAGCGGGAGTTAAACTTCGGGACTTAAAGTCCGCAGCCTCCGCAAACGATTAGACGTCCTTATAAAAACGAGATATTGCCATTTGTCTTCGTTATTCGTGACACTATGTCGCTTATGCTTGTGATCGAGTAACGAGAATGAACTAATCACGAAGTTAGTCCCAAATTACCATAGAATGAATTTTTTGGCGATTTTTCGTATTTATGTTTTTCTGTTAAACACCTAGTTCTTTCTCTTTCAGATTTGTATGAATTATTTTATCGAATTAATTTGTCCAAACATCGTATTATTATTTATAAATATAATCATTTTACATTATTATTATTACGTATTTACAGGTGGTGGAAACAAAATTGTACAAAAGACGATGGCTCGTACTGGCAATATTCGTGGTTTACAGCGCCAGCAACGCCATGCAATGGATCCAATACAGTATTATCGCCGACATTGTGATGAAGTATTACGGGGTCTCGAGCTTCGCGGTCGACATGACGAGCATGATTTATATGATTACTTATATACCATTCATATTTCCGGCCAGCTATTTCCTCGACAAATTTGTAAGTAAAATTCTCACTTTCTTTTTATTTCACTTTTCCAAAACATATGTAGTAATTTAATCGAAACAAAACATTGTCGAATGGAAATACGTCCCGTTAGAATAAAAGAACATACGAGAAATGAGTAAATGAAATTGAAAACCTTGGCCAAGATCGAATTTCGAGGTGTCGAACATTTCAACAGACGTAACTTCGAGTACGATCCGGCGTCCTTTGTAACTAGCAACTTCTCGAAGGCTGCAGCAATGATTAATTCCCTGCATTACGTACACGGAAGAAAGGCCAGCGGTTTAAATAATTTATAGAACGACTTTACTGGTCAACAAAAAAACAGATATTTCATTTATATCGATTAAATATCGATTTCTCGTGTTTTTCCAAAATGCAACGTCTCGTCGTAATATATTCATCGCAATATTACACCAGTGCCTGCAGCCATCGCTATATTGCCTGCCACAGTCAATGTATACCGTACACATTTCTATTCGGGCATTTCATATGGTAATGTATCTTTCACCAACCCCAGGTCCGTAGGAAGTTCGTTAATGAGACTTTTGAAGGGGTTTTGCGTTTATCTAGCCCGGATACAGAACTAGGTTGAATCAATAATCCGATAACGCACACGCTCTTGCAGCTATAAGCAGCTTTCCGTCGGTTACATATTTTCGTACGTTTCGAGTGTTACGTATAGACGAGACGGTCACGAAGGTGGACACCGCAACGAGAATAAATGATCCGTTTGTTGGAGACAGGTGTGACTATTCCTGGACGATATGTCAATAGTTCGCAAAGACGGAAATACAATCGGTACACAAGCGGTTTGTCCAAAGCATCGAGACAAGACGAATTTACCCAATCGATCCACGAATTTTTTATCACTACTTCCCAGACAAAATACTCCGTAAGCTCGAATCAAATTTTCGTCATGTTCGATTTTACCCTCGACTCTGTGTTATTTTCACATGTATTTTTTTCGGTCCTCGAGTCTTTTCTGAATTGAAATGATTATCTGCATCGAAAAGTATAAAAACGCTTCTTTACGGGATTTTTTTATTGCCAGGGTCTTAGATACGCGGCGATCGTTGGTTCCATCGGCACAGCGATTGGTGCCTGGATAAAGGTTTTCAGCGTTGCACCCGACAGGTACTGGGTCACGTTCCTGGGTCACACAATAGTCGCCGTCAGTCAGACGTTCATCCTTTTCGTACCGGCTAGATTAGCAGCCGTCTGGTTCGGTCCCGATCAAGTCAGCAGCGCATGCAGCATCGGAGTCTTTGGAAATCAGGTTGGTCAATTTTTCATAATTTTTCCGTTTAGCGACAATTTTGTTATTCGCTGGGAGTCGTGATCGGCGCACCTCCCGCTATCTCCCCAGCAAATTCATTATTTTAACCACATCACGCTCATGTCCCGACAAATTACAAATTTAGCCCTCGCCACAGTGGCGATTAATCGACCACTGGGAAGCCGAGCCCAATCGGACACCCACGATTAATTTCATAGTCACGAAAGGGATCACCGAGCCCCCTCATGTTCCGCGTACCCTCTTCACAAAGACGAAGCGGAGTTAAGCGAGCCACCTCCCTTCCCCTACTACATCGATACAGCCACGAATGTGATTGAATTTGTTCAGAGTGCTCGAGGGGTTCGTAATAGGACAATACTGGTCTTTCGTCAACGGGACGGTTCTCCATCGTGGCTCCGGGAGGCTATTTATTTTTGGTATTTCTCGTCTTTTCAAAATTTATCCATTATCTCGGGGAAAATAGAAATTAGAATTTCATCGGTTCTTCCCATCGAGCGAGCCTCGAACGTTCGTTCCGAGAGTTCGAAACCACGACGAGCTCGCTACTGAGATGTAACAGGCGATGAGCTTTAAGCAGGATGTACGTTTGCCAATTTCATTGCGTCCGTATGGGAATGAATGGTTCGCAAAGTTAATGTCACTCTCTCGTTCTTAGGCATACGTATATTTATGTACGTGTATGTACGTATAGCTTCATAAAGATACGCGTATATGTATATATTTCTTAACTGTACGATCCCCAACACAGAACGTCACAATTACAATTTACCCGAGCGATTACGCCCTGTGGGCGAGTTCAGGGAGTCCATGGTTACAAAGTGTCGTGTATACTACACGGGCAGAGTTCGCATAAATTCTCGTCCAACCGTGCGGCTAATGTTCCCTATGTTATATTTCCGTAATGATAGAGTCTCGAAACGTCTAGACTGTATCACGACCGCGAATCACCAATCTCGTAACAGCGATAACAAAACATCGGCGACGATATAATTTCTCGTTAGACCGAGAACGATTCATCTCGATGGCCTCGTGGGACAAATTTCGTTGTTCGGACGTGCCAGGAAAACAAACCGAACGTTAAATCGATTGTTAAACTCTCACGTATCATGAAAAATATTTCGTCACCGTCGAGGTTGTACTCTCGGCCTTACACTCGCGCCAAGGACCTTAAATTCTTGACATTTTTTAGATATAAAACGTGATATTGACAATCGTATGAAAATTACGTCGTTCTCTTTCATCGCCCGAAATGACGAGATCGTAATCGAAAAATTATGCGAGACGCGCCGCGATCGCATCATCGCGGCTCGATGAATCGTGATCGAAATGATAAGTCGTTTCTCCCGATGTTTCATGTATCGAGAATCGACACTGATATTTTATGAATTATTGTGCGTACGATAATTCATCATTTTCGTAGATCGTAACGACATTATTTCGATTATTATTTAATATATTTATCTATTATCAATGTTATTACTTATCGACTCTTGGTCAGAGTTTATTTTATTTATGGCCAAGAAATCACAGAAAATATTCGTTCTTTGGTTACGTTTAATTTTCTTTTGCACTGATTAGCTTTTGAGGGTAGATTGTAATTACTCGTGTCGATTATTTGCAGCTCGGTGTGGCAATTGGTTTTCTATTCCCAGCGATGTTGGTGCCAAGCAGCGACGATCCAACTGTGGTCGCGCGTGGTTTGCAGCTCATGTTTTACATCGTGGCCGTTGCCACCTCGATCATTCTCGTCCTTATACTCTTGTGTACGTATCTTTAATTAAGAATACGTATTTAATCAATTAATACTCAATTCGTCTTTCGACCTCGGCGATAATTAAAAATATTTTTTTTCCTTCGTATAGTTTTCAAAGCAGAACCACCCCTACCACCGAGTCCTGCCCAAGCCGTAAAACGCGAGGGTGAACATGCCGAAGATTTCCTCCAATCGGTCAAACGACTGTTAACTAATACCGGCTACTTATTGCTCTTATTGAGTTACGGAATAAACGTCGGTATTTTTTATGCTATTAGTACACTCCTGAATCAACTTGTTCTCGAACATTTCCCGGTGAGTCCCGTCACGTTACAGCCGTCGATCAATAGTCAAATTGCATAAACTTGACAAAAATAAATGAATAATTTCGTTATTCCTAGGGTCATCAATTGGACGCTGGTCGAATCGGTCTGACGATCGTTTGCGCCGGTATGTTGGGCTCCGTAATGTGCGGCGTTGTTCTCGACAAAACACACAAATTCAAGTGAGTCTCTCGTAAAAAAAGTATCCCCTTAACATTTCTTACATTTACCGTTGAGATTTCAGGAAGTAATACGTTTTTCAATATTCTTACGGTACTATTACCACAATAATTCACTTGCTACCTCCAAATGACTATTACTTCTGTTTCAGAGAAACGGCTCTTGGTGTTTATCTGTTTTCATTCCTGGGCCTGATAGTCTTCACGTTTACACTCGGCGTCAGTTCGATAATCGTAGTTTACATAACAGCAGGTCTGCTAGGGTAAGCGAATCTCTCATTACATCACCGTTAATTCTCTTTTTATATATTTATTTGAAAGCTACAAAAAGTTAACAAAACATTATGATATTCTCAGTTTCTTTATGACCGGTTATTTGCCGGTTGGCTTCGAATTCGCTGCCGAATTAACGTATCCCGAATCCGAGGGCACCTCGGCTGGACTTCTGAATGCGGTGACTCAAGTATTCGGTATAATATTTACGACGCTATACAGCTATATGTTTACCGGTTGGGGCGACTTTTGGGCAAACGTCGCACTCTGTTGTATTCTCCCGATCGGTGCATTCCTCACCATGATCATTCCCAATGATTTGAGAAGACAGAACGCTAACACGTAGGCTCGTCGTTTCTTAATTCTCGCTTGTTAGCACCTTTTTTTTCTTTCGTTGTATAATGAGATTTTTTAAAATCTTCGAAAGATCACAATTCGGTGCACGATCGCGTTGCAAGTGTGCAAGTGTAACTGGACACGATCTATATATTTACGAGCGAGCACAGTGATTATATAATAACTTTAAGACGAGTTTTTGCTGGTCCCGAATCGAAGTAGTGCATCATTTTACATATCGATGAAAAGTGCAATGTCTAATAATGATCGTCACGATTATGATATTTTTCTAAGTAGGAAACTTTTGGTCGAACGGTCGGATGAAGACGGAATGTTTTATTCCCTTTGGATCGCGTCCATTTTAACGACGTCGGCAACCATTTTGGCTGTAATCACGTGCTCAAACGGAAATAACGTTTTATCGCTATCTGGCGAATTGCATAGGAATTATTCCAACAGTCCCGTTTTCGTAATGTCGTAGTGAGAGATCGTTGTGTGCGCGAGGGACCAACGAGTGTAATATATTGTTAACCAAGAGTGCCAAATGAATAGACGCTTGGATGGAAATAAGTATATCGTTTGAGTCGCGACGAGAGATACAGAGCTCTATTTTTTCGATGTGACTATTGAGATTGCGAAGTAGCGTATTTTATGACCAACAAGTGGCCAATAGTGACCGCTGCCTGTACGTCATTCGTGATGGAAAACGAAGCCAGGGCAATCTTCTTGCCACTAATTTTTAACGGTCAATTACAGTTATCGAGTGATTAGAACTTGAAATAACATGATAAATGTACGTAGACGTTTATCACCACGTTCATCATAGTTCGAGAACGAGCGAAAAACAGGAGACACGTTACTCATAACTAAAATGTTAATAATATATCGCATATTTATCGTTGTAGCTGTATACATATATACACCTGTTACATGATAGTATCAAAGTTTTACAAGTGAGATTTTAGCATTGATTAGAAACATCAGATCGCATATAATCGCGCAAGTTCTCGACATATTTTTCTATTTCATGTACACGAAGTCGTGGCTCTCGTCATGAATGCAGTGCGTCGATAAAAATTCTTGTATACGAATAGGTTCGTTCTAACTTCAACTTTTGACCTCAAACGATAGTCCGCCGGCCGGAAAGTCTTTAAGATATATCTATATTTTTTAGTATGTTCATTATGAGGAATCGAAACTTATATTTCGGTAATTAGCTCGTAAAACTAATGATTTTTTTTACCCGAACAGTTAGCCTATGGACGATTAATTGAAAAATCATTCGTTTTATGAAGAATTTACCGTCTTTCGTCCATTCCTCTTCTCGATACTTATGATTATCGAATAAATCATTGGTAAGTACGTGGGACCATGTGAAATATCCGAAAAGGTGTCAGCCGCGCTGACAAAATTAACCGACGTTGGAGTGCGATTTGTTAATTATATCGTCTCATAACGATTTATTGTAAGAAAAGAAACATTGATAATGGCAAACAATGAAGCAATGATTTTTAACAACGTCGCGCGTTTCTGTACCTGCTGTTAGCGCGTTCATATTTTTTATAGAAAGATATTTCATCGGCTTAGCAGCGATCTAGATTACATGTTCGATCTGCGATCGCGTACCGATCAAATAAGTTCGTTAATGTACTAAGTAATGACGTACTGAGATGTACTAATGTAATATTATTGTTAATTATTATGAGAGAAAAAAAACAGTTTTAACTATTACAATGTTTCCGGTTGACTTGATCGTCCCAGCTCGTTGACTAAAGCTCGAGTGTGTAAAAACACACGTAATTGCGTGTACAAATTCTAATAGAAACGAGGCCTAGTTGCGAGACAAATTAGCCAAAGTATTTTCATCTTATTCATAGAATCGGTGTTCACTCACAATCGCGCCTTTCGAATCATATACAAATTAAATTAACGAACGAAATAAATATGTGTACATGTAATTGTGCTACAACTGAAAATAAAAAAAATGTGCGGCTTAAAGTTGAGGAATTTGAGAAAATGTTCAATTTTTGCAGGTCTAGTGAGAGTTTTTCTTTACCTTCATTACCTCAATTTTGTTCAATTCGAGTTATCTCTTGCAATCAGCGTTTGAATGAATAAGTCGCGCCATCTCTCGGACTACACGAGGAACTAATCTACCAATAAGTACTCCCGTTTTCCGGGTGATGGCGTTACTTGTAGCGTTTTGATTAAATTATTTCTCGCGCTTTTTCCTTACGAACCGAGTTGGGGTCAATTTGTTTTTATCTTCTCAGACATTACCTTCTCCTGATACAAAAAAGATCGCACGTCGCACTAGGAGGATATAATGTCGAAAAAGATTACAAGAGGTATCCAAGTTGAAGAAAAGTTAATTATAAACTTTTACTTTTAAAGTTGATTATATTCTATTATAGCGGGGTAATGCTGGTCACTCGAAGAAATATGAAGAAATGCATTGCAGCCCTCGTTAATTATACAAGTAGAAAACACTCTTATCGCCGACAGATATGAAAGAGTAGCGTATTATTTTCAAACGGTACTACGCTTTTTTACAGGACAGGATAAATATATTTTTAGGTAAACTTATCTTGTATCAGCGACATCAAATTTCACGATCCATGATACCATCAGAGGTTTCCATTTACTAGAATCTGAAATTCGATCGCTATCTATATACATTATAAGGAATTCGCATAAATAAATGACTTCTTCTTCCATTAGATCGCCAGATAAGAAGCTGCGTGTAACATCGTGGTGGTTCTTCTGACAAATGGAGAAAAATAAAAGATGACGATCATTAACCTTCGTCTTTAGCTCTCAAATTAAATTCACATTTTCTACAAGCTGACAGACCATTTTGTTCTGTCACCGCGCACAAAATTCCGTCGAGATGGTTTAAAATTTCTTATTCGATGTAACTCATATAGTCATTGACAGTATTTTCGAAACGTTCAAACAAAAATACAAAATAAATCCTCAAACGAAAGTGGCACAGGTTGTTATTAAGGTACCAACAAATTTATTCGGGAATACCGAATTGACAAATTAGAAATGGCATTCGTATGTGTAAGTTGAAGCAATTGTTACACGTGATAAAATTTTCTTAGTTCAATTCATAAGGGGTGCTTCCGCCACCGTGTTTATAGACACGCTTGTATCTACATTTTTCACACCGCACTTCCGACTGATTTAATTTTCCCTCGCCTCAATTGCTGTACCGAATGGGATAACTTTGGGGCCCCTAGAGAACAATAGAAATATTATACATATACCGTTGTATGTATTATATCGATTATATATGTATATATATAATATCTGAATTTATCCGATTAATTACAGATTCTATGCGGTGCTGTACAAATATTGATACTTTTGTCTATTACCGGAATCCTTGCGAGCCTTGCTGCCCTCTCGAGACTCATGGAGCTTATATTTACGATTGTTCAACCCACCGTATTATTTATGTTACGCCAATCGGTGAAGTTGATAATAGTAAGTATACGCGTGAGCGCACTTTCGCACATGTTCCTTTCGAAGAATCTTAAAATGAAGACCGACAGAAATGATAAAATAAATATAAATACGAGTATTACACTCTGTGAAAATGAAAATTCGTCGAGCGTACGCTTTATAATGGTGAGGTTTTGCACGCACGTCCTGCACAGTTTAATCATCGTACTTTGCGAATAGTAACTGAAAGTATAAATGAATGTGTCGTCATCAACGCTTATGAGAGATAAAGTGAGAACGATTACGTCGTTGGTAAAGCTTTTGCGACACGAGCGAGCAGCAGCTCGCCCCACGAGTTTGAAAGGGTCGTGTTTGACTTAACGGTGGTGGGCTCCCTCTTTCATAAAGAGCCCCTTCTGTTTGGTTTAATTTCTCATCAGTGAGAAGGATCTCCACGTGCTAATCTCTGAAGGAAACGGGACACATGAATGTTATTCAGAAAATCGTGTTCACACTTCCAGCAGCTTCCCTTTTCCCTTTATCTTTCTCTAGAGACAGGCTTAATTCGCCACGGAAACATTTAACTAGTTGTTTCCGGTGGCAGCCGCTATCAAGAACGATTAATTCGCAATTTTAAGGCATCTTGTTTTCGCGTTTAGCGGAATTCCATGATTTTTTACATAATGAAACAGTGACCGGGGCAAGGTTTTCGAACCCTTCCTCAGTTAATTCTGAATTTCTCGATCTTGGGCACAGTTCTGGATTCTTCTCAGCGTTCAACAGATGTCCCGTGTGTTAAGAACGATGTGCTCGATACGGCAGTTTGATATCGACGATTCGACGGACGGTAAAAATGATGTCGTGATCGGTACAACACCCGTTCGCGTACCTTACGCAAGAAATAATTACGAGGGTGAACTGGGACAGACGACTTATCTGTCCAAGATTAAAGTGATGCAAAATTTTGTCGACGATGAAGGAATCAAAATAATTGGGACTCCGGATATCGGTGATGCAAGCGTGTCGGTTAAAGAAATCTTGGCGAACGACGATGTTCTCCCCGTGCCCTCTCGAATGCCATCCATGGATTCAATTTCCAAATCTGATCCTTCTATTACCACATCTCGTACGATACCAAGTAATTTTACCAGACCAAAGAAATATTTTATATTTTTTCATTTCACTATTGGTAAACATTTTGTTTAAAAAAATAGATCAATCGGAGTCATCGACTGTTTACATCGACGTTCCGAGGGTTGGGCGTGGAAATCATGCGAAAGAGTCGATGAATAGTTTCTCATCGAACTGAGACTCACTGCGTTCGAACTTCTATGGGCCCGGATCGGTAAGTAGAGCAATTTCGTAAGTTCGTTGGGAACCCTTTCGACTAGATATTAGGTAACCAAAGTAAATGAAATTTACATTTTCTTCGATAATCCAATTCCCCGGAAGTTGATAATCATAATCAGGATCGCAAAGTTACATTGAATTTCGAACTCAACAGAGGATAAGGGCTCTCTCTGTTCGTAATATTAAACGAAGTGTATAGTCATGTTTAAATTTATCCTGGAAATCAGCTTTGCCAAATCGATAAACTTCCACAGATTCGATCGAGTAAAGATGCAAGTTGTACCCTGCGTGTATACAATGGTATTTGATGCCCAAAGACGGATTAGGCGATAATAAGTCGATGGATTATTTAAATTTCGCGAATCTCTTCTAATTAGCACACATTGTTATATCAACATTCGATTCTCGCGCATCATAACTTTATTGCAAACACAATGTGGTGCTTCTCTAATTAGCATACATTGTTAATACGTCGTTTAAATTATAGCCAGCGTATACTTCCTACGGAACGTCATACGGTTAAAAATCGTTGGGATCGGAGCACGAGGTACGTAGCTAAAAAAATGCATTATAATACTTAATACGGAAATAATGTGGTTATCGTATTATAGGGTTTCGTAACAACGCAGTGGTCGGTAGCCGCAATTTTCGAACAACCAAGTCACCCCGGAGCTCTGGTCGGTATACCAAGAAGCCCGTAACAAACTATAACGAGTAATACAACTGCAGAGAAATTCGAGCACCGACCACAGCAGAGCTTCCGTCGCACACCAACCTTCCATTTCGATGTATTCCATCTCTCCGGCGTACATTATTCACGCATTACCCAGACGGATTTTCGTTTTTTTATTATTATTTTTTATTGCACCCTTTTTTGGACCCAAGCTCGTTGGAATGCCGCCAGCTATTCGAGGGAGCCCTGGACGTAGAATATTTCTCTCTGACGTATTCTATATAGACGCCGAGATTACATAGAAGAAAAGTTTCGCGGAATTAACGGTTGGGCCTCGGAGAAAATTCGACATGGTACTTCGTATAACATTATACGAAGCAAAAGCAATGGAATGAAACTTTCGGATTGAGTGGTACGTCGAGTCACGAATTTCAGCCTCAGAGTTCGTTGATATCGTCCAAAACGGTCAGGGACTGTGATCATCGTCGAAATAAATTTCACAGATTTCGAATATAATAATTTAAAAAAAGTATACTCGAGCTTTTGTTCGTCTTTTTCAACCTTTTTTGTGAGCAAAGTTACGTCTATTTTTAGATTAGAGTTTTTACTCAATCGCGATTGCCACGAACCCAATCCATTTCTCTTTCTTCGAATCTCCAATTCTTGGCTCTGTTGTTACGTAATGCCGACGCGCAGTACGATCTTGAAGAAAAAGTATATCTTCTGCAGCTGCTGCTGCTTCTGCTGGGTTGGAGGGATAATTGGGTAGGATAGCTTGTATCGTAACGCGATGTGTACCTCCATGTTACACACACACACATATATATATATATATATATCGAATAAATTGCATTGATGCAATAGAAAAAGTTGAGAGTCGAATACACCGTTGCGGCAATTGCTAGAACCCTCCAAGGAATCAAGCATAATTCGAAAAATCAAGATAGTACATTCGCTCAAAACGAATCTGATTCTCTCGAGTACGGTTCGGTTCAATCTTGACCGGATGATGTTTGGAGTCCGTTCGAGCGCGGAATAAAATGAGAGGAGAGGAGGACTTAGGGAATTGCTCGATAGTTTTCAGCATCTTCCATTTCGAATCGGTTCCCCAACCTCGGCCATCTCGTATTTATTATTTCAAATTATTCTACGTTTCGTCGAAGGTTTTTTATTCCTCTGGCTCGGTTCTAAGAATTACAAATATTACAGACACCAACAGTAATTTATTTGGAACACTCGAGTGCAGTTAGAGTGCAGTAATGTAAGGCTATGTGGACAATTGTTTAAAACTCTTTGTTCCTCTTTCTCAAAGAGTCTCGTCGTTGCTAGGTGCAGTGCAACATAAATGCTCTCTCTCTCTCTCTACCTCACCTCTTTCTCTTTATTTTTCACTTGCTACGCGGGACGTCCGTCTTTCGTTAGCTCGACCGTAAAATTATATAGACTCCGCGCCACTCGAGGGTGAATTAAAGCTCTTTTGTTCCTTTTGCGACGTGGCGCGATAAAGAAAGAAAGGATGAGGGAGTATACACGCAGTAGATAACATGAAAATTCAATAGAGGCAAAGAGAGCTTTTCACTTTGGAAACTCGGCTCCCACGGTGAAAAATCCTGTTTTGACACTTTGCTTTGTGAGTAGAGATTTTGTCCTTTTCTTGTTTAAAAATCGAAAGTTTTTTATAACGCTACAGCCATTAATTGAAGCTGCAAACAAGAACGATGCTTTTTCTATTCGTTAGTAACCGTCGTGTTTGTATTGTAAAGATTCGACGATACGTGTCTGAAGTTTGCTCTCGAAATCGATAAAAGTTGAATCTATTTTAGTAAGGCGAAACATCATAAAATTTCTGGTCCGCAAAACCCTCGAATAATACGAAAAATTCTGAGAGATCTCGTTTCGGGCGAGTAAAATCCTTTTACGTACTTTTCCAGATAATAGAAATGGACCACTTGAGCCACTTTCGTGCATTATTCCTCGAGCTCCAAACGAACTAAAATCAAATTTGTTTTCGGAAGCGATGAGTATCGACAACGTACTTTCCGTCACGAAGGTTATTTCTTTTTTACGATGAATTACAACGAACCGTAAAAATATTCAAACGTAATGAATTTTTTTTAAAGCGTCGACTTTATTTCGTACAGATGGAAATTCTATTATCGGATCTTGGGGATAAGCTTCCCTGGCTCTATCCCGTTCTTCAACCAGAATACACTCCTTACCTAAATACCGCTGGTACCGTTTTACTCGGCTGGATGGTCGTTTGTTGGATATCGCATGTATGAAATATAATCATTTTTTATTAGACATAAAAATTGATTTTATTCGAACGGAGGAATTAGTCTAACGACGATAATTTGTGATATTTCTATTTTCCGTCAGATCGTCTGGGCGCTGATAGCTCCACTGGCTGTCAGTGCGATAGCAGTCGTGCTGGTTTGTCCTACGACAGCCAAATGGATGATCAGACAAATGGGACCGAACGTCGAAAATGCGCTTAAAAATTTTCTGTCGAAAGTTCAGGCCTCGATGCCCGATGTGAGATGAGGCGCAATTCGAAAAATTTAGAAGAAAAAACGATCCAACGTAGAAAGATTTTCGAAATAAAAGATGGTTAAAAAAAACGTCGTATTTTGTCTCCTCTCGTTTGCGGGAATAAAGAAGTAAAATTATTCCATTCAATTTTGAACTTAATCTCTCATCAGACTCTTCCTCGTGGATCTTGTGTTCTTATTCTTCTTTTTCTTTGTCCATTATTCCAGTCTTTGTTTGATGAAAACCACTTCCTTATTCCCGGCTCTTGGCGATTATAAAGTTTATTTCTCATTCTTATTTATAAGTCGATTTTTATTCCCGCCCCCAACCTCCGTTCTTCACTCTTTGCTGAGCGTTATTCCCCGTTAATGCGGAATATATATTTCGATGCGAGGTGGTATGTAAATTAATTTCATGCTCATGATCTTTTCTTAATTACAGACCTTTCTCTACCATCTGATCGTTTTTGTTCTATAGCCGTCTATTTAATACCGTAGCGGGCATTTTCCTTTCATCGGCTTTTTCATAAACGGGACCGAAGAGTGGTATATACCAGCGCACGAACGGTGTGACGCCGATGCGTTCGTGACTGGAATCGGTCGGAAATAACCCCCCCCCCCCCCCCCCCCCCAAAACCAGAAAAGAAAGCTGAAAGCTTAATCGATACTTGCGAAAAGAAAACAAATAATTTTCTTTGCTACTTGCAGCGGGGTTTGACTTCCTCGACGTATTCTCCTCTTGTGTGACAACCGGATATAAACAGAAATATGTTTGTAAACTTTTACATTTACGGTCGAAGAAATGAACGTTGGCTTTTCCAGCTGCTATTGAAGAATTCGAGATTTCCCAAGGAAAATTGCAGATGGGAATAAAAGAACGAGTCACCAAAAGCCTCCAGACCCGATAAATTTCCATTACCTTTTTGATACGCTCGAGGTAAAGCGAAGTTGCCCTCTGGCTATATACGAAACGGAGAAACGTTTATGTGACATTTACGTGTGGTAACATAATGTGTTTTCATGATCGTTAGGAGGAGAACGAGCTGCGACGATCGATCGTCCAAGTACACTCCGATGTGGCTATCATTGGAACTACTTTCGAGTACTTTCGACGCTACTTGACCAATCTATATCGTGTGCCCACAGCTCACAAAACCCAATGTTTTTTTTCTCATTTCTTACCCGATCCAAGCAACTGTTACGAACGAGCGGAAACTCTCTTTTATACGACATTTTTTCCAATAGTTCTGGAAAGCACGAGTGCCTCTTACATGTCCTTCCTGGATGCTTTAAAAACGAACGAAATGCGTTTTTTTCTTACTACGCCGTTGACAATCTTGTCGAGATCTTGTAACGGAAGAATCACGGCACTCGCATCGCGTATCGCTGTAAAAATAAGCTGTTTCACTTTCTCAGGGATAACATCGACGGAAGAGGGATAAGGACAAGGATTTAAAAACAAAGCGAGCTAGATCCTCTCTCCTTCAAAGACGTCGACGGAATTCCTTTGGGATTTCGTCAAAGTTTCCCTCCTTCTCCCCCCTACGTAGGATGGGCGATCTCGCGGAAAAAGGAAGAAGGGGGCCGGCTTTATTCGGTGTGAGAATTAAGGGAGAAAAGGGCGGAAGAAGCGCGAGGGGATAAAGAGATTCTGGAACCTTGGGGACTTTGTAATTTTCGTGAAAAGCGGGTTCATGCAGCGTCGAGACGAAAAAGGCTCGAGTTCGCTCGAGAAAACAAGCGATCCTCTCTCTCCCCCTCTGATTTTCCGGATTTCGCGTCTGCTCGCTGTCGTGCTTTAATCCTTTGCCACCGTTTAATATACGAGGGTCCACTAACTAGGACGTGACGCGGAACTGCGCGGGGACTCCATAATGAGAAAATGCGGTGGCTCGTGAGAATGCGCGTAAAATGGAACGTCAATATCGTTCGGTGCAATAGGATAGAATTTGAGCAATTTCTGTTTTACTCGGTTGCAGCATAACTCGTGCCATTCATTTCGCTCGTCATATCCGGCAGGAGAATTCGGCATTGCATCAATTCTCATCGTACAGTGATTCTGCTTATCGAGGAATTTGTCGATACGCGGTCGAACGATTCTCGCGAGATAAAGGCGGAAGCAGAGAGATAAAGAGGGAGAGGAGGCGGGTGATAGGAGGAAGAAAGATGAAATAACGTCATGCTTGCGCACCTTGTGTTTTTCTGCTTGGCATATATCCTCGGAACGCCAGATCGCCAAAAAGGCATACAGTGCAGATTCCTACGACGCTTTTAACATTCTCAGATTCTTCCGACGCTCGATCGTCTGTACAGTTCGACTAGAACTTTCAACTCAACTTATTACTACGTTCATGAAGAATGTATTTGACGCGAGACGTAGTATTAATATCGGATACAAATATCCTGGTGGACGTTACGAGTAGAAAAAATATGTAAACTCTCGGAATGACGTTTCAACTAGGAAGAAACAGGTCGAAAAACAAGAAGACTAGAGTAATATATATATTTCGACATTCAGAGCGTTCGAAAAATAATGTGCACCCTATGAAATGGCTAAAAGGGGTGGATACCTCTTTTCGCCGTACACCCACTACATTGTTCCCTTTATTGCTTCTCGGAGCGTTATATACTCGACATTCATCGCTGTTTCTAAGTTATGCCAGCGGCTTGGAAATATCTCCGAGTTTGTCCCTTTGTATCCTCGAATCTCGTGCCTTCTGTGTATCGTTTGTTAATTCTACCGAACTGTATTTACAAAACTAGTAGGAAAAAAAAACGAGTGAAAGAACGATATTTCGATCTAAGCGATTCAAATGCAGGACGTAGAGCCCGAATCCTCAAGAATGATCATCCACGCAGATTCATTTTCCATGCCTGCGTTCGCTGATAGCGTACCAAAGAGCCTACACTATCGCAATGGCAATGCGTCTTTTACGTAACGGTACGTAATTTCCTACTCTACTGTATAGACGCGCGGTACATCAAGGTACCTCGATCGACTCTCGATTCTATAGTGGCATTCTACGGATGATTGACATGAAACGTCGTCCGCCGGAACGGCCCCGGAGACGAAAAGTTGCCGCGCTCCGATAATAACGAGCCCATGAAACTCGTACTTGGGGAGTTTGGTGAGCTCGCGCGCAACGAGCCAGTCAGCCATCCATTAAATCATTCATACGGGAACTTTCCATCCCCCTACATCCGATTTCGCTTGCATATCTGTTTCGCGTCCCCGCCCTTCTTCATCCATTCGCTTCTTCGACTTTGTTGGCTCCCATCTACGCTACGGTAACGTTTCCCGTGTTTAGCCTCGTATCCTTTCCCTGTGCATCCATCCACGTTATCGAAGTTGCAATTACGGGGCTGATATGAATTTCCTTACACCGCGGCGTGATTGAAATACGCGCGCGAGCGCAAACCTTTCCCTACTTTCACGTGTTCCGTGAGCCCGTTTGATCGTAATTTCAATCGGGATGCCTACGGATTCTACAGACCGTGCTATCTCGACCGAGTTCTCTGTGCGTATAGATCCGAAAGCTTCGTTGAAACCATCGACGTATTGGCTTAACGCGTTCGCCATCGCGTTTTAACGAAGGTAACATTATAAAGGTGGTAAAAAATGACCAACTGGATGTCAACCTCGGCGTAATGACCGGGCGGGAACATGCTCGTTATTTCAAGGGGATGAAAAACTTACTTTGTTTCTTTTTGACTTATTTTTCAGATGAATCATTAAGCAATGATATTATAAAGAAAAAGAAATTGTGGTCTGAGAATAAATATCAATTTCTGAACAAGGACGTAATACTGCAAAGGTCCATTACTGGATGCCCGATCGCTGCAGTCAGTTTCGTTGCGATTCTTCGAGTAAGCGGATTAATTTATAAGGGTAGCGATTTGAATGTATAAGGCTGCAAAGGATTTATCGTATTTATGGTTACGCGGGGCTTTTCTCTCGTGCTATTATATCTCACGAATATTGTTATAAAGTACGTACCGGTTCGACTTTGTTACAAAAGCTCGGGAATCATAACTATTTAAATCAAAAACTTGCCACGATGAAAGTTTTTCCAAAATTTCAATTAAAACTAAAGTCTTGTCTCGTGAGATTTATAAATTTGTATTCGTATTCGAAATTTATTGCCTCGGGAAAGTGTCTTGTTAGGGTAGTGAGGCTTTTAGAAATCCTCTGGACGATATATAAAGGCTACAACAAGATAGAAAGTAAAGGGGAGCGAGAGAGCAATGTACGATACATGTACGTTGAAGAAGTTTAAACCTGCACTTACACTTAAAAATCAATAGACCAAGTGGAATCAAAGTACGTGAGTCTTCCTAGATAGAGAATAGAGTGAAGAAGGGTGTGTGCGGTGAGGGAGGTGAGGAAATGAGGGAAGCACGTAGCAACGCTTTTTCTCTCAGGGTCTTTTCAACTCGGGCATTGTTCGACTGCTACACATATATACATACATACTTTCATACACGTGCGGAGATATATCTATCTACAGGTCGTACAGGTAGATGCACTATCGCGGGGCATGCGTCGAAACGGGAATAAAAAAACCTCGACTTTTTCATTTAAAATTGGAAATAAAAAAAAAGCGTGAACATCTTCAAAGTTTTCGTAATCGATGAGGATTATGTCGAATTAAATCGAATAGAAAAGTTTCGTGGCGGAAACTTTTGACTCGTGGTACATCGAATCTCGGCAACGTTTCGCCTACCTTTCCGCCGTGCACTCCGGTCGAGAGATCGCCAATGTGAAGTTGAAACGGCACTTTCGCACATCATCCTCCTGTTATCCACTCGACGTATAAACCCTTTCATCCTCGTAAGCTCTCATTTTAATGACCGAGCCCAAGTTTGAAGCCCTGAGCGGATAACTCCCGATCTCGACCGAGCATTTCACCGATCAAGTTTGACGTAGTATCTCGCGGCTAGACGAGAGTGGCTGCCACCACTCGCATCACGATTTCATCAACAACGTCATTTATACATTCGTTTTTTTTTCGGTAACTTTTATACTGGACTTGTTTTGACGAGTTTCGGATAATCCGTACGAGATCGCGTGGTACTTCTTTTTTTTTATAAGACTTAAAAAATCGAGCAAATTTTATCGGCGATGAAACGTCACGGTTTCAAACAGAAAACCGAATTTCGATACGAGAAAACCATTTCAACTTTGTGACTCTCGATGCAATTCACGCATAAGTCGTAAAATTGCTCGTAACACGCCGGACCGTAATAATTTGTCACGAACTTTCGTTTCGAAACGAATAAAACAAACTGTCGCACGATCTTTGGGGAAAAGGTCATTCGCGGGGATTTTCGTCCACTTTTTGGCTTTTATAGACCCGGGTTGATGAATGAGCAATCATGGATAGGTCTGGGTGTACGATGAATCGTGCGTTGTTATTTCAACGAGTGGGTACGAAAATAAAGGATAGTGATGGTCATATGTCGGACCTACGGGGCATACTCGACCTCTGTCTCATCCACCCCGGGCTTGCCTACACGGTATTTGTTCGATTCGTCGTCGATCGACCGGTACTGTTTTTCCTCTACCCTACTTTCTCGTTTCTGTTCAATCTGGCAAGTAACTCAATATTTATACCGACAGGAAATGATGAAAATTCCTGGTCTCTATTGTTTCATATTTTTGTTTTCAATATTCCGGATATGACAACGAATATTGTCGCGCAATCGATCAGAAACTTTTTAACGAAAAGCCAAGTAACGAATCTAAAGTTTTTTTTGCGAACCAATGGAGTAATAGCCCCGGAATGAATGGATGAACATGAAAGTCATTAAAAAAATGCTACGCGGCTTAAATAATTTTTTTTTACTCGGACGAATATTATTGTATCCCGGAATTCTCGTCTCGATCCCTTCGTTGAGTGAAAGGCATTTTTTCTTGTGAGAATGAAAGCACTGCTTAAGACCTGAAAATAAAGCTTTACGAGGGTAGTGGCGAAACGAAGAAAAAAAAGGGAAGGTTAAATGAGGGTGAGGGGTGGGGAAATATCCGGTAGCTCAAGATGTCGTAAATGGAACTTTACAAAATGTCCATAGTCGTCTATTTATTCAAGTCGAGGTGAAAAAATGTCCGTCCGACGTTATACTATATTCTGAGATCACACAAAAGGGACCCCGACGGATTTTTTACTCCATCCGCTTGTTATTCACCGCCGGCTTTTAACGAGACTCGACATGTGCTCGAGAGACGGAAAGAAGCGGGGATTAAAAGCTCTGACCAGTCTCGGGTTACAACGTCCAATTAAAAGAGCTCGCTTATCGGATTGCTTTCCTCGCGAAACACAGGGTGGGTGGTTGCGGACGCGTATAAAGAAATATGGAGAGCCAGAGACGAAGAAGCGCGCCATGAATAAATGAGAATAAAAATAAAGCATTATAAAAACTTGTCAGCGAAATGAAAAAAAATTCTCAGTCGCCGCCACAAAAAAGCTTCGATAAAAATTAACTCTGCCCGAATCTATATTCGCGGAGCCTGTACGTTATGTTTTTTTTATTGCCCTCATTTTATTACCCGTGGTTTACCACCTGTACGGATACCACGAAAGTATACGATAGACACGTGAAAAATGTCCATACAGGCATAACTTCTCGTTATGATTTATGGGATTCGTCCGATAGAGCGTAACATTATTGCCCATAAAAACACTCACCGTTATCTTATTCGTGCTCGATGATCGTCAATGTGTGGAGAAAAATGTGCGAAACGCTAATATCTTCGTATCGATTTGGGTGAGAGCTTTTTTTATGGGTATTAAAAAAATTGTTTGCAAACTATGAAACCGAAAATACCGAGCGCAAATACTTGTTGAATTATTTATCGACAAGCTTCGAGTCGACAAAATCTGTCTGTAAAAGAGTATAATCGAAAGTTGAGAATTTTCGCTAAATAACAATTATTCATTCATGAGCAACTACCGTATGCTTCGCGTCCGCAAAATAAAAATTAAACGAACGCACGAATGCAGGAGATTCTCATAAATAGAGTTCTTGATTGCACCAGGATCCTGATGGAAGTTGTACCATAGCACCGCGGTTCTTAATAAGATGGGTGAAGGAGTGCCTCGGGTACTTCGAGCTTACACACCATTTTCGCAAAAAAACTTCATAATCATACTTTGCTTTCACCATATTCGTTTTATGAATTTATTATTATACGTGGGGGGTTAAAGAGGGTCAACAGGTCCGTATCTCTGTAGTATTGGTCGTCATGGTTTCCCCAAGTGCAATCCCCCCCCCGCCCCGAGGCAGTAAAATTTCATCTCTTCTCTTTGCCATTCTCAGATATTTTCTCGCATGCATGTATTCAGTAGCACGATGTATCTATGCATATTTATCCGCAAATTTGTGCTCTTTTTTTTAATATATGCGAATATGCATATATATAGGAGCGTGAAATTACGTATAAGCTCATAAGGTATTCCATCAACACCTCTCTTCCTCACGAGTTATATTGTCGTTTACGAGGGTCGCCCGTGTGCCGTAATAACTTGCAACTCTCCACTTTGACGTTACCCGACGCTTGTGCTACTTTGCGTACTTCGATAAGAAACGATATTACGATTGTATTACTTGTCGCAGCTTGGCCTCGCTATATTGCATTTTCGAACTGAAAAAAAATCCCATGATTTTACCTCATTCGTTGATCGACTGATATTTTCATTTTCTTCGTTGAATTTTAAAAAATCGACACGATAAGAAAAAAAGCAAGAGTAATCGGCCGTTCCCCAAATTCTATCGAGGATTATGTTTATACCTCGCAGCGTTGAAAATTCGGATTTTTGTTACCTAACGATACAGCTGTGAGTTTTCCCTCTTCATATATCCGTAATTCCTCTTTTGTCGAAATTGCGCAAAATATTCTAGTAGCTCAATGGCTTACCCACCCCCGAAGAGGTAAAGACCCACCCGTGTTTTCTCATTGTGAATTGGTCGCTACACCAATGCTGATAAGTTTAACTGAGTATTGCATAGTATTTGTGAGCATTATTATAATACGAAAATGGGAATACATGGTGGCGGTACGAGTACACGATAATAATCCTTTCCGCTGGTGCTCCTAGAGGGATTGCTTGTGCTCTATTATATAGCTACCCTACAACTGGATTTCACGAATTATTCTCATGTATAAATGCAGCAAAAACAGACGGAACACGGCACATTATGAATTATTTCAAACAGAGATAGTAAAATTATCAAACCTTATTTCGAGAGAATCATACTTGTACCTGGCTCCGCTAATTGGTGCTGCATCGTACTATCGATTAAACGTCATTAAATTCAATCCGATCCAGACTGGACAAAAGAATTTTAACAATTTAAAACGTGCGCTCATGTGCAATTTCGAGATATGCTCGATTCGAACATAATAACGAATACGCAATTAGGATACTGTAATAGTAGCCGGATTTAATATTTCTACGTTGAGATGAGAGGATGCGTTTCTCGTCAATTATCAATGCTCGCCCGTTGAAGAGTGTAATGTAACTTTTTGCACGCCATGAAAATGTTAATAATGATCCATATTTTCCGGAATAGTGCATAACGTATATGTCCGTCCTCGACCTTTCGTTATGAACGAATGGCGCAAAACATCATTTAATACGAGAATTAATTTTAGCGGATAACGCGAGAACTTCACATTTGTGCAGTTGTCGCATCAGTAGTCCAATAAGCTGTTCACTCATCGAGCGCTAAATTTTATTGTTCGGTTTGTCTTTGATTTTGCATGGGTATATGTATATATTTTCTAGTAATAATATTTGTACAAATCTGGACGGAAAAGCGCTACACGTAGTGGGACTCACAAATGATTTCTGTACTCATCGTACATGCATTCGAACATTACTTTATTGTTTGTTGTTGCTTCCAATATTTACACTCGCTCGATTCATTCGTATGATATGAATAATATACATATATATATCTATGTATATATATATATGTGTGTGTGTTTGTTTTTTCTTTTTTTTCTTTTTATTAACCCTACAATATTTCACTGTCTACAAATATCGTTCTGTGCGGACGTACATATTTATTTCTCGTCGAAGATTCGGTGGTCGATTCGAAGTTATTGGAAAGAATGGAAAAGCACAGATCAACCGAGGCTGACTCTCAACAAGCGACCAGAGCCTCAATTTACATAAAAATGGAGGAGAGGTGAAGAAACGCACGGAGAATAAGAGAAAATTTCAACGTTCTTCCGACAAACATACTTATACGTCAATATCCAGCGTCCATTCTTATGTCACAGCTACAACGAATGCAATATACTCCAAGTAGAAAAAGAATTGTACGATATTCGGAAAAATATAGACGTAGAATAATCATATTATTGTAATAAAGGAGAATCATTGGAATGATATTATATCAGGTGTTTCTCAAAGTGAATAAGCCCGAATAAAACTATGAATATCGAAATCGTTATAATTCAGTTCTAAAATTCCTCGGTCGTTACGTCAATGGAGAAAAAAAAAGACAGCCAGAATTATAAAGCAAGTACATTGTAAAATTAATTGATCGGTTTCGCGAGTGTTATTCATCGAGTTTCAGGATTCGCTAAGAATTTTCTCATGGCTAACGGGCATACGAAGATCATCGACGAGAGGGCGAGATTATCTCGTCGGCGTGTCTCGTCGAGCGACGAGGCAAACTTTTGCGGACGAGAGGAGGCGCCGGGATGCTTTAACGTCGTTTGTTATCGGAGTACCGGTTTATCTGAACCTAACGGGAGGAAGGTATCTACTACGACACTGCCCGACGAGCATTACGCCCGAGGCGTGGCCACACACATACATACGATTCAGCTACCTCGTCACGTCAAACCATACATGTATATATATAATAGAGAGAGTGAGAGAGAGAGAGAGAGAGAGAGGGAGAGAGGGAGGGAAAGAGAGAGAGAGAGATACTTCGGCAGAGTCGAGTGTCACTCTCGATTATGATGTCTTCTCGATCTCGCTCAGCCAGCCAGAAATCGATCGATAATGATTCAAAGTTGTCGCGATTGCGTTATCCGTTATCCTCCGGCCTCTCCGCTTCTCGATTACAAACAAAGAAAAACCATCCTATTCTCCCTATCTCTCGGTACGATAACGCAAGAGTATTCACACAAGACACGAATTTATATGTACAAGGAGATCACTGGCGTATGTACAATCAAATGTGAGATCCGAAATTTCACAGCTTCGCTGTCAACTTTTTTTTTATTTGCGAATCTTCCGTATGACGAAAAAAATCATCCGTGACCCCCGGATCAAGGAATACATAGACTATATTTTAAATATTTTTCTTTACGGACTTGTATTTAGATTATGGTCGAGTTAAACACAGATTTTTCGTAAATGGAGTCATCGGTTTCGTTACCACATTGTTGCTTGTTTAATTCTTAATTCTTCTTCTTATTATTATTAGAGTGTTCAGAGATTCGTATTGTATCGTTATGATATACGATAATGTATATTATTGTTTCTTGTTCATTTTATTCTTAATGCTAAGATTTAATTTACTATTTACATTAATGTGTCTTAAACTTTGAAGAATCGGGCAATAAATTTTTCTACAATGTACTCGTGAAATGCACATTTACACAACTCTGGCCGAGAAAAGCGAAACAAGCGTTTCTATTTAATTTTTTTTAATTCATTGCTTTTCGTATCTCGATGATTTCTTTTTTTTTCTTCTTAAATGCACTTTCGACGTAACTATTCGCGTGCTTTATTTACACATCTATACAATCAAGTACACGCGATGCTTGCAAACGCCAACTAACACACACACACACACACACACACACCCACACACACACACATCGATACATATATTTGTATGCGGAAGTTTGCTAGCGTCGCAATGAAAAAAAAAAAGAAAAAAATGAAACTCCTGCGATGGGACACGTTCGAGTTTCCAGTGTTCGTTTCTCAGGAGCTTAACTACTCCTTACGTATATGTACAACGATTCGCAAAACTGCCTGTTGGCAGATGAAATGGCAAAAAATGTATCGCCCATGTTGGACACAAGTTTAGCATTCCGAGGATTAAATTTTTTATCCTAACTCTGGCCCACGTGAACCAAGCCAGTAAAATTGTGTATATACCGTTGGTTAATTTTATACTAATATATTACAAATCATCACCGCATAGGTTTATCCGTTCGAAGGTTGAGGAAAGCCCTGATTATCCTCGCGACCGATGTACACAGTACTAAATTCAATTTATGATACACTCAGGAACACCTACCTTGAGATAATTTCTTAAAAATACGATTCGACAATTTTTGGACTCGTTACATCGAGTCCGATAAAACGTTAAATCTTCCTTCAGCGTTATTTAAAAAAAAACGCATAAATTTTTCGCACCGGCGAATGTGAATGAGAGAGAAGAGTAAATAAAAAAATAAGAATATCACCTTAAACAGTGACCTCCTCGGAAAATCTGCTCTTATCGTCCAAATTGATGACGATGGCGTGAGTACGGGCGTGTCCTGACTTTTTAGCCCTCTCCTTGGCACTTGCAGGAGGACCGGAAGGACCCGCGATCGAATCTTTGATCCTCGTCGTTGGCTCGACGAGACCGGAAGCCTCGCCGTTGTCGGTATTCGAGGAGTTTTTCGTACCTTTTCCAGGACAAACGACGACCGTTCCGGTCGTGTCGGAGGGCACTACGTGGTCATTCGTGTCGTCGCTTTCCCGACTCTCCAAGAGCTCTTTATCTTCCTTGCTCCTGGCAATCCCGGCGTCTTCGACGAATACGGAATCCTTCGACTTTTCACTCGTTCGATTTTTCTGATTGTCCGACTGCGCGCTCGTTCGCGCTTTGCAGTTGGTCACGTTTCTTGTCTCGAGCGATTTTTTCTTACCGCCTTTTATCCTCGTCGCAATTGAATCCTGGACATGTTGCTGATGATGATAGACGCCGATCGACTTATCTTCGTTTCTCGACGTGACCTCGGTCTCTTCGATACCCGAAGTTTTCGTCTCCGCCGCGAGCCTCAGGCTCGACGATATCGCTTGTATCGTCGACACCTGACTCTCGGCACGACCAGCGGCCTCTTGCATCGCTTGAATCTTCGTCACCAAATGACGATTGCCCAAACGCATGTTCTTCTCTTTGAGCATCTCTAATTGAGCGTACAACCGGCGAAATTCCTCCTGCGAACGTATTATCATTGTCAATTAATTCGTGCTATTCGAAGATAAATAAACAAAAATAATATGAAACTTTGTTTTATGAACGGACCGTAAATATACATAAAAGTATGTTTAATCCATAATAAATAAAAAGAATCGCGGTATAGAACCGACGTGGGTGAAACTCGACGGATTGGAGCACGGTTGGAGTGTTCTCGACTTGTCGTAAGTATAACGGAGTTGGACCGTGCGAAAAAATTGCGGTACAAAGGACTTTTAATCTCGGGCTTAACAGAGCGCGGCTCGTTATATACCTCGTAGCGTAGCAACGAGGGGCTACGCTAAATGAAAAAAAATTACTCTGAAAAAGCTGCGAAACGGCTGAGTTGGTTCACTTCGCGCGAGATTGTGTACATTCACGCATTTCTTTTTTCTTCTTCTTCTTCTTCTTATTAGTAAAACCTACGAACCGTTTTTGACGAAATACGGGATTTTTTCTAGCCAGATGGAAAAGGGGCGAGGAAAAAAATAATAAAAATCACTAAAATAACGTCCTTTACCGTAACTCCATTGGCTTCCTCGGTGAAGTTTCCTTGCTGCAGGGAAATCGAGTTCGTCTGGTTGCTCGTGCCTTGCGTCCGGCACGTTTTACCGATAAATTTACCCGTTGTTCCTTGAAGCTTGCCAACGGCGTCCTCCTTGCCACCGCCGCGAAACACGACGTATGCCTGCGTGACATTCGTTTATTTCGGTCATTCCTTCTTTCCGTCTCAACTTTCTCGTTTTTCTCTTCGTGACGACACGATACGGAGAAGAGAAAAATTACCACGCGAAAACCTTTATTTTCTATATTGTTTCAGTTTTATTCACGAACGTGATGGATGTTTCGATCAATAAATGTGAGAGTAGATAGACAAATAGATTTGATATATTTGCTCACTTTGCTGCCAAATATCAGACACAGAAGAAGAGTGACGGTGAGCTGGGTGTGACAGAAGAATATGATGTACAATAGATCGGGATTTGCCGGCGACTGCAGGAACAACCTGAAACGTGACAGGACAAAAGAATGCGGAGGGCTTTATTATTGTGCAGATAATATGAATATAAATCGATTTATCAGAGGAGAATAAAGACGAGGTGAAAATGTAAACGTAGGGACAATTGCCTTAAATCAAAACTTTACATAATAAAGATTAATCAGATTGAGTCATAATGAATAAGACTGATGCAAATGTGGGAAACGTTAATCCAATCTTTCTTTAATTTTGTAGTTCGTCGGCTTCTGCAGATTGCTTACACCCTGTGAATTAATAAATTTAATCTTACTCCAAATCTCCTTCTATTTCTCTCTCTCTCTCTCTCTGTTTTTCTTTCTCCGTATGTACAAATTGTTTATTCAGAATTTGAATGCACACGGCTCGGCAAATGTGCTCAGTCTACTGAAAATTCGAGGCCCGTATTATCCTTGTGCCTGTGCACCGGGTGCAAAAGCTTTCTGCCATCGTTTCCTATCCTTGCCATATCGTGCATAAACATTGTATATAGTTCAGCAAAGAGAACGACCAACAGAGGATAGCCACCAGAGGAAGGGAGAGAGACAGAGAGAGAGAGAGAGAGGGGAGTCTGAACGATGCGAAACTCTTCCACTTACGACCGCTCTACAGCCTTGTACCCCAGGGATGCAAGGTATAATGTGAACTTACATTTAGCAACCGGCTATTTCGTCGAAAATTACTCGACCAGTGCAGCGGGACCTTCGCCATACATATATTACTCTGTATATACCTACGACGTAAAGTGTTCCGTGAATCAAATTTAAAAGCAAATATACATATATATGTATGTAGGTGAATTAAATACATTAAGGAGGGTACTTTGCACCTGGAGTTGGTGGATCTCTAATAAAACTAACATCCTCTAAATCTGCAACAACCTTCTTCAAGTCCGGAGATAAATATGGTTTAGTTTTCCCTCGATTAATTATTTTATCTTCTACCTAAGTGCAACAGCTTTCGGAACTTTTGGTGAAATATTCGTGGCAAGCCCCTGATTCGACGACCATAAATATTTAGGGAACTGTGAAAACCTCAATTATGGTTAAAGTCTTCTACATTCTTCGTGTACGAGTCATGCAAGGGATGAAATATAATTGTTTTTTTTCGATTTAATCGACACTCACATTGATACGTTGAGAAAAACCGAGAGGAGAAATTCGTTGTATATCGCCATTGATATGAAGCGACTCTCGTTGAATTCCGAGGGTGCTTTTCGTACGACTATGCACAGTCTTATGCCCCAAATAAGAAACATCACTTCCACTGGAATCAGACAAAAAAATACATACAATTTCAGTCATAAGGATTTGTTATAAGCTATATTGCCTTTGTTTATTTTAATTATGCGAATGTACGTTTTTGTTTCATATCACGCGCGCATACGCTCGTTCGAATCTTCCGGAAGCTTTTCATTCGACATTTCTGGCCTATAAACTCTGTGTTTAATCCTCGCAGTGCCTCCTGATATTTTTCTTCGGGGAAATCGTGCGTATGAAGATGTCGGGATTTTCCACCGGGAGAGATCCAAAGGGAGACAATAAAGGGCGAGGAGGAATCTCGAGCTGGTTTTATCCGCAAATTTTATCCCGTAGCTACGTATATATGTATACGTATATGTTATATCGCTCGCGACGGAATTTTAATAACGCGTCATAACGTTTAAACCGCCGAGCGTATTCTCCGTGGTATCGAGGCCAAATAGACTACGGTCCATTCCTGGTACGGATCCTCGGCTGCCATATCGCGTTCAGCGAACCTCCGCATGTTCCCGCCCTCATATATATTTCAACTTATCTCTTAGGTGAAATTACCATAAGCTCCTCTCTTCTTATATTCACTCGAAAGCAAAGGAAAGAAAGTATTCTCCTATCGTCTAGTAAAAAAGAAAAGATAACAATTGTAAGTAGAACGAGGCAAAACGAGGCAGACTTCGAATCTTAAGTGAAATAACTCGAATTTAGTCAGCCGTAAAAGAGATTTTCGTCGTAATTTAGTTTAAACAGAAACGATCGTTTTTAGCCCCGATACAATAAATTTGATCAAATTGGGAGGGATGAAAAATCAAATGACCGGGAAAGTAATTAATCAAGCGTTACAAAAAAAAACCTGGTAATGGCACCATCCCGTGTCTGGCAATCTATTTTAGTGGAGAAAAGTGTCTCCGTCATTGAGGGTTCTAGCAGGGTTTCATCTCGTACTGTTATAACACCCTTGACGCGAATCTCTTGGTAACACGTAATCCATTGCTAATGTCTCTCAAATACCCGCCTTAAATCTACATTTCATCAGAGTATTGCGTCCCCCTGTGCGCCAACAAGCCACCGAACATTTTCTCACAGTTGGGGTTCTGCTCGCTCGCCCCAACTTGACACATCGAAATTAGAAAATGAGTCGAGAGACACCGCTCACTTTGTTACATTCTCCCTCACCTCGTTTCTCTTTTATGCCCTCGCCCCTGCTCCATTCTCGTACAATTTTCTCTCGTCGGAGGTAAATCGTAATTTTCATTTCATCTCATTTTTGTTCTTTTCACGTTTTCCTTCCTATGCCAACTTAAATCCTACGCGTTCAATGGCAAGTGTTTAACAACGGGAATAACCGTGTATCACAAAGGGCGTCTTTTCCCCATTTACGAGGAAAAATCTTTGCTCTTTGAAAGAAACGATGTGAACCGACCGTTTAAAATATCATTAACCTTGTAAATTAATCAGACTTACTGGCAATTCTTCGAATAGTCACGAAGCATTGCTCTTTTTTCTCGGAAATAATTATCTTCATCATACAAGTAGCGTACCGCCAAAGTGGGTCACTTTGAACAAGCTTTGGGTGGTTTTGGTAAATAATGTTTTTTTCAATATAAATATTCAGTTTTTCGACTTTTTCACCGCTGTGAATACATTTAAACCGTATTTTGCTGTTCTGTTAAAGTAGCCCCAACGAAAACTGTTAAAGTTACCCGTAATGTCAATGTAACCCCGTTTTACGGTAACTACTGTTAATCACTCCTTGACCTTTATTAGATTTCCCATGTTGGCTTTATCTTAATAGTAGCTTTTACGTTAAATATTGAAAGATGCATAAGGCTATAGTTGTTGAACTATTTGTTGACTCGCAAATGTAACGAAGGATGGATTACAAGTTTTCAATGGACTACGCGGTTCAATACTAAAAGGGATGCATTGGTAAACATCACAGGCTAATAGCCTTATGCTCACTTCACGGGTATTGTGTACACAATGAACTGCCTTTTGGCGTTTGCCAAAACCAAGCACAATATATAATATATATATATATATATGGTTGGATTATATAAATAGATATGTGTGTAGGTGTGTCCATTTTATGTATCAAATACTATAGATATAGACGAAGCATATATAACCCTGTATATAATGCAAAAAAAGATTTATGATCGAAGAGGCTTGAACAACGAGACTTTTTTTTCCTCGACTGCTCTCACGTCTCTTTTTCGTTCCAGCTCCGTGAAACGATAAAAATGGCTGTACAGCACACGGCCCCTTAAATTATTCACTTTTACGAGCGCCTCGTAATTCATCCGATAGTGAAAAGTCCTCTAGAACCTTACTCGATATTCCTGTACGTTGTAAAAAAAGGCCGGTCATATTTTTTTTAAATTTGTTCAATAATTCAACGCGAAATATGTTTTTCGGGAGGTACAAGACGAAGGACAAAACTTTTATACATAATAATACCCTTTTGAAATTAGTATATATGGCAAACAATTTTTCCAATGAGCGAGCGATGAATATTTTGCCTCGAAACCAAACGATCATTAAACAATCGGTTAAAAAGAATTAATTTACACATATACTACCCTGTCAATTCACGATCCTCGATGGAACGAGACTTTTTTTGTCACGTCTTAAATATTTTTCCATGCAAAGTACCAGCATGTGTGCCACTAGAATGGAATCGATAAAACGTTAGCGAGTGATTTGATAGCAAGCACTTGTTGCTCATCACCCTATCGTTTCTCTCGTGCTTCTTTTACTCGTCTGACTCGCATAAATTTCGACCTATCTCGACCTACAGCCTTATGCACCCTTTTACTCAACGATGAAATAATTTTCATATATACGTATATCTAGGCTACGCACCAAGGTGTCTAACGTAATAAAATTAACGAAACTGATAGGGTAAAACCTAGGGGAAATTTTCATGCGAAGAGAAATGCCATCTGGAGCATCTTGTAATGTCGTTGCAATACAGAGCGCCGAGTTACGAAAAAATTATTGATATATGGAGTGGGAAATAAAATAAATTGTCTCACGTGTCGTGAAGCTGTGATCCCACCAATCGGTGCGACAGAGATAAGCCTTGAGGTCGTCGGCAGTTCGTGCTACGATCACCACCGGGGGCGCGACCAACGTTCTGATGCCAAGAAAAACCGTGAATATCGTTACGATGATGCCGAGCCTCTTCAAAAGATTCATATCCGTTATCTTGACGGCTTTTGCCGATTTAACGCGAAATATCACAGATATCC